>VDFB02352390.1:0-188144 GCA_007258455.2 Sequoia sempervirens | reverse complement strand
CTTGCTGGGTTGAAGCTTAGTTTGTGTGGGGGTTGGAGCCTCCAATAGGTTGGAGCCTATCAAGTAGAGGTTGGAGCTTCTTGCTGAGTTGGAGCTTAGTTGGTATAGAATTCAAGATTTTGATAGTAGGTTGGAGGCTACAAGAAGAAGAAGAAGATTAAACTATAATATATATGCAATATTGTGCTATGGTTTTCTCCTAAAAGAGTTTCCATGTAAATTGTGTGTTCTCATTGTGTTCCTCATTGCTATATCTTACTTGAATGGTTTTAATTATGATTGGTTAAGTTTTGAAAAGTAAAAGATTGTTTGATATTGATTCACCCCCCTCTCAGTATCATCATTTGCTCAACAAGCTCAACGAAGGGAATAAAGAATTTGTGTGTTAATTACATTGTGTGGCCTTTGCAATTGGTACGACTAAAGAATTCATTCATACAACACATTGTATGGCCTTTGCAACATTCATACGACACATTGTACGACCTTTCATTGTGCACATCGTATGACGCATTCTCAACCACTCCATCGTACGACGAATTCATCCTTTACTCCTGCAACGTACGACATCAAAAACTTCCACTGTATGCCTTCCATCATCCACTTGCTGGTATTGTACGACTAGTGCAAATCTCTTTACTGTACAACATCAGTCATCGCTAGTACAAATTCATTACATCGTAAGACTTGTTCTTTATTATAGCATACGGTCAAGATATTTTTTCATTGTACGGTCAAGACATTACTTTTTCATCGTATGACAAAGACTCTTTTATTCAGCCTATGGCGAGTTCACAACATCACTTTCATTGTACGACCAATTCACAGCATCCCTTGCATCATACGCCAATCTCCAAAAAATATAGTATGGCCTTGTTCTAGTTCTGGTGTTCATTGTAAATTTCAAATTGCGTAGTTTTGAAGTGAAATAAAGCCCCTTCAATTTTTTTCACAAGAATTTCACAAACAATCAACACTACGCCAAATGAATTAGCGTTAGCTCCAAAATTGAAATCCAAATTTAAACTATCTCAACGCCAAGAATGCACACTCAATCCCAAGGAAGGAGAGCTGTTGTCATATGGCGGAGAAAATTAAGCAATAACTGAAATGAAACTACAATAGAATGGAGCTAGGCTGTGAACCAACCATGAAAGTTTTCCACACTTCCACTAATTCAGTGGGGGGAAGAAATTACAAAACAAACTAATTCATTCGTTGCGGCAGGCATCCACTCGTGAGTGGGAATTCACCACTTTTCAGTGGGTACAAAAGAGAGATTAACAAGTTCTTTTTCCACACTGGCGGTAAACCATGCAGCGGTTACAAATGTGAGAACTTAACACAAGTAAAGCAATAAAGAAGGACTGAAACAGTACTACTGTTATCAGTCTTACAATGTAAAGAACTACTACAAATTACAAGTGAGTTACAATAGCTTCAAAGCTTAGTGAACATAGATGATCTCCCACTCAAAATCTCTCAATTATGGAAGTTATGAACTGAAATCAAATTCTGAAATAAATCTGATATAAAATCTGCCAACTGAGTTTCCAAAACCAGCAATCAACAACATATCAAAAGGGACGAATCTCTTACCACACTTCACCCAACTTCAATGAGGCTGCAAAGTCTTCAATTCCAATGCTAGTTGACCAAATAACTTGAATTTAAACAATTCAAAGCAGCCACCAAAGGGAAAACTTGAGCTTCAATGTAGCTGCAATAGTTACTCTAAGCTTCTAAACTCAGATATGAATTGGAACTTCAAGAAAGTGAGCATAGAACAAAAAATGAAGGTTTGATATAAATTTTCAATAAATCCCAATTCAGACCAGCATGCTAAGACTCCATCGAATTGCTCATATCTTCATCTATGTCTCACCAAATCAAATGAGACTGAAAAATAAACCTTCTCAAAGGCTAGGCGTCCATGAAAGAACAATTTCAAGACACATACAACGCTGAAATCTGCCCAGCATACCAATATAAGCTTCAAAGACAAGGGACGGCTTAGGAAAGAAGTCGACCTTGTCAAATAAAATGGATACTTGCTCAATAAATCTGCCAATGTACAAATTGAAGTGCCTCTAGCATAGGTTTCATTAGATCAAATACCCATAAGCAAATAAAATTCATACAAAGAGTTGCATATAAAAAATCACTTTCAACCGTGAATGAACCAGCAAGCTCAAAAACTGACAAACACATCAAATTCTCCAACAATGAAGCTCAATGTGCACTTCTGAATGAAGCACACTCTCAATCCACCATCTAGGGAACCATAGTTTCAGGCCCGAAGAATGGAGTCAAATTGCAAAGCTTCCCCTTAGCCGGGTTCTGAATTCAATTCAACAACATTCTGTTATAATTTTCCAAAGATGCCAAATGAATGAGCAAAGCCTCTCTTTTATAGAGTTAGTAATGACCTTTCAAATTCCCAACATTTCCCTCCAAAGGGATGCCTATTCATCTTTTTGAAATATTTAAATTTTTAAAACACTTTATTCCACCTTATTTAGGTGTCCAAACTTGAAGGCACAATAAACATTATAAAAAATCATTTTAATTTCTCCATGAGGTGTCCACCCTTGAGTACCACCTTTTAACACAACTTCAAGTCATTACATTAGGCCAAGGGGTCAATTTGGAAACATAACATTAATGACTTGAAATAAATCATTTTACGAAAATGTGCCTTAAAAATGTTGAAAACCAACTATACTCCAAACTGCTCTGCCCAAAATGAAAACTGATCCAACTGCTGATGCTACTGCCCAAGATGGCACTGCCAGAAATATAACTTATTAAAAATGCTTCAGAGCCCCTATAAAATAGGAAGCCCTAATTTAACCTCTGACGAGCCTATGGGCTTTTGGAAATAGGCTATCAGTCACCAAAGGGAAAATAGCTAAAATGGGGACATTACATAAAGTTAGAAATTATCCATCGTATGGCCGTCAACTATCATATGGTAACTTCCATCTCTAGTCGACATCATACGTATGTTAAACACTTGAAAATATCTAATTTTTGTTTGTGTCAACATTGTTTTTTTCCTATTAAAAAATCATGAAAATGATTTACTCATTAAGTTCTGTGTGGTTTCGAAGGTTTTGAATTGGGCATTGCCGCTGGATCCTGCTCAAGGCAATGCCCACAAACTCCTGCAAGGGGCATTGGCCCTTGACCTTGCTAGGGGTGTTGCCCCTATACCTCCACAAGGGGTGTTGCACGTTGACCCCGTTGGGGGTGTTACCCCTAGACCCCCATTGCACTCATTTGATTTGCCAAGTACAATGCATGGTTGAGTTTGCAAAATATACTTCCAAGCTTGTTTGTAGGTTCTTGTCTATTGTATCGTTGTCAGTTTGGCAAGTCTTCCCTAATGTTACTTGATGTTTATGTCATGTCCTCGAATTGGAGGTATGGTGATTTAATTAAATTATTTAATTAAGTTGTCCAAATTATTGATAATTTATGAGGATAGCTTAATTGATGATTTAATTAAATCAAGAGATGTTATTAAATTAATTATTCATTAAGTTATTCCCATAAAATAAAATATCAAAAGGGATGACTTATTATTTAATTAATTTAATAATAAAAAGTGACTTAAGTGACTTAATAATAAAATAATAAAGTAATAAAGTCACTTAAGGAATATTTTTGGAATCTTCTAGAAGTCTCTTGGTGATGAGGTTGCAAAAGTATAAAAAGAGGCTTGGGCTATGCATTTGGACATCTTGAGTTGAATACACCTTTCTACTACACTGCTGAAGCTGAATGCTTAGTTTATTGTTTTCTAGTCTTCGTTTGTGAAAGACCAAACCTAGTTGGTTAAGTACCAATTTCGGTTGTGCAACACCAACCCTAGTTGGATAGTGGAGGAAGATACTTCAGTCTTTCTCATTGTGCTAATTGCAATCATTTTTGGAAGAGTTTGGGAAGTTATTTGAAGTGTGCAATTTTGTTCTAGTCTGCAGATCAGCCATGAGAGAAATCACATTTTCATTCGTTGCTCTTCAATAAGGAGATATAATTTTGTGGGCACTTGAGGGATTGCTTCCTTTGGTGTTGGCAATCATTTTGATAACAAATTTGAGGAGTTTAGAGGCTGTATTTATTTTTCTAAAAAGTTGCCAGGCAAACCAAGGGCGACCTCTTGGCAAGGGGGCGATTTTAGTTTTGGAGGCACAATAAATTCCAATAAAATTTGTGTGGCATTGCTGGGCATAGAGAAGGGTTGACACACCTTCTTGAAGGAAAAATTGAGCTTCATCAAAGAGAAACGAGCTTATTTGTGGGTGCTGCTACAAAACCAGGTTCTTCATTTCTGAAGTTATTTTGCATTTAGTGTCTCATTTACATTAGGGATCATTTGCTGGTATAATCAGCATCACGACAATGTAATTACAGTCATATTATGAACAATCAAATTGCATATGTAAGGCTGTCATGAGTATGGTAGTTGGCATTGATAGTTTCAGTCATATCTATATTGTAATAAGTCTGATTGCACTTCATCTACAACTTGTAATCACTTATATTTCATTGCAATATCATATTGGAGATATAAGGAGTTTGCTGGTCATTTATTTGACAAAATGTCTTTTACATGTAATTGCATTACTTTGTGTTAGTTTTCATGCCAAGTGTTTGTGAAAATTCCTCTTGGCCGTAGGTGTGCATTTGCATTTAGAAATTCATTTATATGCACTTGAAAACACATAAAGAGTTGCATCTTCATTTTAGATAATTGCATAGTCATCTTGGAAGATATTTACAAGCATTTATTCATCATTGCATCAAGACAAAAGAAAGCAAAGCAATCTGAAGCTTATTATCAGCAAGTTGGGTGTTGCAAGCAAAGTGTTTGTCAAAATTCCAACGGCAGAAAATCAGTGTTCTTGGATCAGATTTGGCAAGGCACTTTACAGTTTACTTGTCGTCTGGAAGACGGTTTTTTCTTTTGGAAGGGATGATGTAGTCGGTGTATAATGTTTATTATTATGTCTCGATAAAATTAGTTATCCAACTATGTATTGATTGTTTGTTGCCTTTGGGTACTTATAAGTGTTAGTTGGTTGATGGTTTTGTTGTTCTTAGCGATCGTTAGGTTCTTTAAATAGATTGTGTATCATCAAGGAAAGTAGTATGATCTAATCCGATTGACTTTGATCCTTGGTTTACCATCTTTGGTCTTCTTCTGTAATAATTTCATGTGCGAATAGAGATATATTTTACTCATGTACTTGGTATGCATTGTTATCTCTATTATTAATTCATGTATTTATTTTATCGGATAGAGCAATAAAGAAATAGTTTTTAGTAAATCCCATTGTCCTTGTTTTAAATTCTGTTTGTTCTCACCTTGCCCACATCGGGAACTTGGTGATAAAAAAGATTTAAAATTTGAGTGATTGCAAAACTTTTTAATATGGAGTTGAACTAACACCCTAGGGGGGTTATTACAACACATCTTTTTGAAATTGGACACAAATTTAGTACAACATTTGTCATTATAAAACATAATATATGTTCGTGAAAGAAAGTAGTAAAGATGAAGAAAAACATACTTTTAATCGAACTTTTATTGCAATATGTTGTAGGTAAACAAAGCCTTGGCCATGGAGGTACCACCTTGTATGAGCATTCTTTTTGTACTTGTCTTGAAGAGCAATAAGATTGTGATTCTCTAAATTTATAAAGTTGCCAAACTCACCCATGACTATATCCTCCACATTTCGATTTAGGAAGATTCTTTTGATTGCTGCCTTGTACGCTTTTACAACCTCAACCTCTCTATATGGTGCCACCCTCCTTGGCAAAGAAAGCATCTTTGCGCTATAACATTTAGAAAACAAATTGAATGTTGGGAGATACAAGGGTGTTCTCATCTCGTTCTAATGATCAACAATTATTCTTTTCTCTTGTTTGAAAAATGCTTTTGTGAGGTCATTTTGCTTAGATATTGTTATGAGCTTCATTTTTTCAATCATGGAGTTGATACCATCATTTATATCTCCAATACACTGGCTATCCATATTAGCAATCCTGATCATACTTAGGATGTGCTCTCATTGACACTTAAAAGATAATCCACATAAGCTTACAAATCATCATTTAGGATCAATGCTTTGTTCTTTCGGTCCTCATCGAATTTGATTGTGCATCCAAACACTCAATAGGTTGCTAATGACTATGTCACTGAATGGATTTCCTACCTTCACAACTTATCTCAAGACGATTATATGTGATGCAAATCAAGTCACAATCTATATAATGTAAAAAAATAAAACAAATCTAAAATTTAAAAAGTAGTTGACATATCGTATAATTAAAATTTATAGCAAACTTAAAATAAATTAAAAAGGAAATATTGAAATTTCATAAACTTGCCTTCAACAACTCTAAGTTGGAGATGACTTGTGATATGGGATGATTTATCACAAACATTTGAGTCTCCTTAGATTTGGTGTATAATTTTTTGATCCACTCTATCTTTCTGCCAATTTCCAACATCACCAAGTAGAGTGAGTGGATGACACATGATGTTAAAAAATGTAGCCATATCTTGCCTCTACTTATAAACCTATTGCTGTGCAATTTTGAGCACAATTTTTTATGACTTGGATATTGTTTTTAGCACCCACCATCCCAATGGAATCTTTAAGAACTTTGATAATGAAGTTTGCATCATTCACTTTCTTATCATATTCAGCAAGCTGCCTTCAAAATTATTGCCCCTTTATGATTCACAACAATGACATTGATTAATGGCTTGTTTTTACAATTTTTCTATCCATCAAAAAAGATGGATATTCTTGTTTCTTTCATCCAAGAACATCTGGATCTCCTTGGCTTTGGTGTACAATTCTTTGATCCACTTTTATCAATTTTCAACATCATTGAGTTGAGTGAATGGTTGACACATTATGTCCAAAAATGTACCCATATCTTGCCTCCAGTAATAAACTTGCTGTTATGCAATTCTTAGCGTTGTTTTTTAAGACTTGGATACTGTTTTCAGCTCCAACCATCCTAATTTACTCTATGGGAATGTTGACAACGAAGTTTACATCCTTCAGTTTTTTGTCAGAATCACCTAGCTACCTTCAAAACCATTGCCCCTTTAGGGCACACAACAATTACATTGATTAATGGCTTGTTTTTACAATTTTTCCATCCATCAAAAATGACGTATAGTCTTGTTTCGACCCATGAATCTCTAATTGGCTTCAATGATGTCTGTACAAATTGTTTTTCATTTGCTATTAAGGTGGCGTGCACCTTTTCAATCGATGACTTGTATTATCTATAAGTGTGTGACTGATTACAATCACCATTTCTTCCCAATACAGTAATTTCAAAATGTTGAAAGGAAGCCCATTGGATAAATGGAATGCACAATGTTCTCATTCGCAACATACCTCAGCTTAATGTGAAATGCCCTATCTAATGGGTCTCTTTGATGAGAAAGAAAGAGGTATTATTTTTTTGAGAAGATGGTGTTGGAATGAAAGGATGTGTGGTAGACACTATTTGAGAGGCAAAAGAGGCCTTGCAAGTGGCTTGTGCAATTGTTTCTTAGAGGAAGGATGGGTTTTTGATTTTTCTCATTTAGTTATAATCTCAACTTCTTCTTGCTTTTTGTTATACATGAGAAGTTGCTTGTTTGGCAACCCCTTTTTGTTTAGCCTCGGACAAATTATGATACCATGGCCAACCATAGGATATATGTGAGCTTTCACTTGAGTATATGAGCTCTTGCACTTGTTATGGCATTAATTGCTGTACCAAAGAAAAGCCCCCTCTAGGAAGTTGCCCAGTGATTTTGATATATTGCCAAAGAGGTGATGCTTGATCAAATTTGAAAGACTTACTCTTCCTTGGGCCCATTGAATTAGAACTAGCTGTTGGCTTTATGAACTAAATTGATTTTGATACTTGTATGTTTTAAAATAAACAAATATAATATAAGGAAAACAAAATTAAAAAAATGTAATTATAGGCTATGTTATTTTAGAAAATAAAACAAGACAATAAATAAAACAACACTACAACCTTACAATATGTTTAAAAATGAATAACAATAGCTTTTTAAGGTTTTAGTTTTTGTTTCAGGGCCTTTTTTTTGTTTTAAAAATATATTTAGAAAACATTTAAAAAAAGGTTTTAAGGTTGTTTGGCTTGTGGGTAAAGTCAGATTCATCCAATACTCAGTGAGTACTTGGGTCATCTGAGTTGTGTCCTAGATGAAAGCAAGGCAAACCTGTCCCTAGATCAAGATATGGGGGCTTGAATAGGTGAACTTGACATTATAGGTTAAAGGCTTTTTTGTGCTTAACAAGAATATATATGTAGGTAGTGTGGAATCTTCAATGGTGGGACTTGTTAGTGTTTTAATTTGTCTTCTGTAATACAACACAAAATAGAACTGTGTGAGAAGATAAACCTCTCTTTAAAAGTGTGAGTGTAACCAAACTTAAGCTTCTGACTTTAGATACCAAACAATATGTTGGCGTAAAAACTAACACCTCTGGAGTGCAGGTTTGTACGGACAGCTATGCACACTGCGTAATGAGTGCTCTTCAAATTAGGAGGGGAAGCTCCCTTGTAGTGCTGGAATGACTGGAAAAGAAAAGTAATCTAAGTCCTATCTTTTTGTTCTAAGCTGGAAGAGGCACAAGGTTAAGAAAACCAAGAATGTTGCAGCTAAAGATTTTCTGGTTTACCAGATCATTAACTACAACTAAGCTAACTACTTTAAATCTATCCAGTTTCCTCAAGAAAACAGAGCATGAGGAAATGAAGCAAGAGTGATTATCTGACGATAAGCCGGGTATAGACTCACAACGTGAAGGCAAGGTGGCACAACTATCTGCTTGTCTGAATAGGCTTATTGGAAACAACAATACACGATAAACTAAGTGTAGATTCTCAGCTTGAAGGCGAGGTGGCACAACTATCGGCTCAATCTGAATAAGTTTATTATTCACACACATCATACAATAACCAAGAACAGATTCTCAACTTGAAGGCAAGGTGGCACATCTATCAACTCAATCTGAACGAGTTTATTGAACACATAACATAAAGGATAGCCAACTAGGATAATAAATTGAATAGGCGAGACACGCATACAATTTACCATCAACTAGCCACTATATCTAACTAAGGAAAGAATTCACCATTATAATTGCATGAGACCCTATGTGGCATAACAATTCATCATAGTAGTAAAAACGCATGAACAGATACAGAATGAGCTATTGAGGGCAAGGTAGGCACAACAT
Organism: Sequoia sempervirens; assembly: GCA_007258455.2. NCBI lineage: Eukaryota > Viridiplantae > Streptophyta > Pinopsida > Cupressales > Cupressaceae > Sequoia > Sequoia sempervirens. The sequence continues at coordinate 178,845 of VDFB02352390.1, read as the reverse complement.
ATATTTCTCTCGCAAAGTTATGTACAAATGAGCAAAAGCTCTTATTTATAGACATCAAAGGTGTAGGGAACCCTAAAATCACCTTGAGTCAACTACAGTCTTGCAATGCATGCAAGATTTATTATTAAACCCTAATAAAGTAAACTATACAGTTAACTGGAAAACTACCATCAGTTAACCGGTACATCTAACCTAAATGGACAATGTGCAAGCATGCGTCCTTATTTAAAGAAAAGTTAAGGACACTACCCTCAGTTAACTGGAAACCCTAACCCTAACTCCTGTGAAGATAATCCCAAGGAAGAGATAAGCATGTATGAAGTCAGCAGTGAACTCAAGACTGAAAGTTGAGTTAACTGCTGCTCTTGATTCTATCCTCGAAACTAACTGCAGGTTCCAACTGGTAGATCACTCCATGTCATCTCGGTCTAACACTTCGACCAAGAACTCATCAATCTCTCTGTCGTCTGGCACTTTGATGCTGTCCAAAACAACAATCTGTTTCTTCAGTTCTCTGTCACTTTCCTTGACTGTATGCATGCATTCTCTGACATCTTCAGTCGCCTTTCTGAAACTAGCTGAAATAACTAAAATATTCTCCAACTTAGCCGCCATAGATCTCCCTCAAGGTTATCACGAATCAGCTTTTCGAACTCAGCTTGTACTTCATTAAGATCAGCGTAGGTACCATCTTCACGAAGATAATGGCACAGGATCTGAGTGACTTTGGCGGCTCCGTAAATGAAGTGATCTCTGTTCCTTTTGCAACTTAACGCTTCATTGTCAGCTGCTCTGATGAAAACCTAAATTAAGACCGATTTGGTCTTGAATTCAGTCTAGTTGAACCGCCTTCTGAAAAACTTGCCCGTTGACTGTGAACACGGCTATGTTCTAACAACTTTCTCCAGAAAGCAAAAATGGCTCCTAGTGAGGCTAAAAATACCCTGTCGGAGGATAATTTTCACCAAAAATTCTGAGACATGGGTTTTGTCCGGAAAATGATTCTAAGACAACCCACAACGTCAAAATTGTGAAAAAACGCCGTTTAGCCTAACATGCAAAGACTTTTAGTCGAGAACAGGGGTTTTTAGAGCTTCTTGGGGCAATTTTCTTGAGAAAATCTGGAACATGGGTTTGTGCACAATGGAATTCTAAGCCAACCCAGATGATGCGATTTTCAAAAAGATGTGATTTTGGCCCACATGCAAAGAAATCTTTGGAAAAAAGCACAGAGCTTCAGAATGAAGACTACGGGGCAATTTTCTCGAAAAAATCTAAGACATGGGTTTTGCTGCAAATACTGAAGTATGCGAACCCAGATGATCAAATTCTGAAAATATGCTGAATTTCTTTGACATGCGAAGAAATCTAAGACAAGAAATAGAAGAAATAAGACAGAAGAAAGAATGTTTTATTTGCTTTGCTTTTGTAGAATTCGCTTTCCTCAATCTTGGATTTTGATGTAACCTGCATGCAAACTGAAAATAAAATCTGGAATTGCCTTCTCCTCAGCAATCTGAATCCAATGCTACGAAAAATATTGAAATCTGACACCTGTAGCACTTTGAATCCTCAAATGCATGAAGAAATCGCCATTAATGAAGCTCTTTGAGAAAGCACGACTTGCTTAAGAATGAAGAAATAAGAACGACTTTTGTCTTTAAATAAATAAAATTCATTTAAAATTCATCCATCTTCTCAAACTCAAAGCGCACCTCTTAATTTGGCAGTTAACTGAGCCTCAAATTAGGGCGCATGCTTAACTAAGCCTTCAAAATGAATGCCTAGAATGTGATTGGCTGTGAACTGAAGCTTAAAATGCATGAAAATGATGCTTTAATAGAGCGCCACTTTTAACTTTAGTTGAACTGCCCATGCAAATCAGTTAAACTTGTGCATGCAAGTTAGTTAAGTGCACATGCAAAACAGTTAACTTCACATGCAAATTAGAACTCAACATCCTCTTCAGTTAACTGAACATGCAAATGCATGCACACTGCAAATGAACTGAACTTCTAAAAATAGCAACTCAAAATGAACTTCAGTATCTTCTACATGTAACCCAGAAATCGTTTAGTTGAATTGAAGTCAGAAACCCTAATTAGGGCGCACCAGTCAACTTGTTTTGAAAAGTCAACTTTGACCCTTAAGGCGTTTTCCAGACTTAGCCAATTTTGATGAAAATTTGGATTTTGATCCTCGTCGGAGCCTCTGTTCGCACACTGATTCTGGATGACTGACAAGCCTAATTGGCTGGCTGACGATTGCAACAGATAGCAGAGTTGAAACTGATGAGATCATCCCTTGGGTTTGAAACCACAAAATTGAGATCTGAAGGCTCAAAAATCGAAGCGCCTTTTACAATAGCTGCTCTTTTTTCCAGACTTAGTCAAATTTTCTCATCTCCATCTCGTACGAAGGGAAAAAACAAATCCTTCATAACTTTTGATTGACCAAATTTCAGGACTGGATCATAGGTTCACTGCGGAGTTGACCTCATTTTACATGACAACTGTAAAGGCACATTTCTCCAGAAAACATCATTTGAGGGGTGAAAATCAAGGGCGCCTTTTTGAAAAGTTGCTCTTTTTCCTCCAGACTTAGCCATTTCTGGAACTGACCAAAATAATACTAAAACTCTGACTGCAAGCTGCTGAATCATCTTCTGATCTCACGGAGATAGGCAACGGAAAGCTGAACGTAACACGGAGAAGCTGAATATCTGAGAACATCAAAAAGAAGGTGTTAAAGGCTTGAAAAGCTCAGGCGCCTTTCTAAAAAAGTGCTCTTTTGCTTATTCCTTGATATTTTGACCAAGATTTGACCCCATGTTTGACCTCCGGCTCAGGCACTTCTGCAACTCAGATTCACTCACTGACGGATGCGTCGCGAAGCCTGAACAAATGTGAGACAAACATCTTGGGTGGAATTTAGTCAAAAACCTTCATTTGACACCTCAAAAAGATGGGCACATTTTTCAAAAGCTGCTCTCTTTCCAGTGTTAGCCAATTTTGACTTTCCTCTCGTTTTGCGCTATATCTTCCATAACTTGCACGAAACAGGTCTGTTTGATAAGCTTAATAGCCCGTTGCGAAGCTGACGTGATGCCGGACAAATGTCTGCTGAAGGTGACAAACCCTAAAAACAAGATCTGAGCCCCTAAAAGATAGGGCGCCCTTTTGAAAATGTGCTCCCCTCTTCAGAGATAGAAAATTTTGATGATTTTCCTTCAGATTTTCACTTTTCTTGAATTTCCTCAGTAACAGACTGACATGAAACTGACACAAACTCCATATTTAAAAAGCCCAAAAATGATCTTTTGACATCACTTTAACAATATTAAGACTCAATTAAGCAAAATGCCTTAGTGAAGCCAAAAATTTGGTTTGGGTACAACACAATAGACAAATATTGTTACCATACAATATCTTCTTGGGGGTTTTGCATTAAGGAAATGACTACTTGTCTATGTTTTTTGCCTTAGACACAAGCACCGGATTAATAATAGTTATTTATTAAAAGCATGATTTTTTAGATTTTATGAACGAAAACAACTTAATCTAAAAGTAAAACAACACCTTACTAGCTAAAAAAAAAACCAACATTTTAGTGTAAACAGGATTGGAAGAAATAACAATTACATCAACACAACATAACATGTGGTTTCAAAGACTAAATAGCTACTTTGCATGCAAAATTACAACTAGATAATTAAATGATGTCAATACAAAGCATGTCACTTTTTTTCCTTTTAAATCCAATCGATGAAATTACAAAGACAACTAACTAGGCTGAACAAAAACTTTGACAGCATAAGTGTTGCATTGTTTATTGGTTTACAAAGACTATTTCCTTTTTGGGATTTTAGAATAATAACTATTGATCCCAAAAAGTAAAGTTTTTAAAGCAAACTTTTAAACTATAGAAAAGTGGGAAAGAAAGAAACTTCAAACAAAACTAATCTAAACAACTAATAAAATAAAGCAGCTTAAAATAGGTCCTCAGCTTCTGTTGGAAATAGGATGACAGAAATGATGAGTGCTCGATATAGCTATTGCTAAAACAACAATCTGATGCACAAACATTCTTATGAATTCTGAAGATATTTTAATAGGAAACTTGTTGGATCTGTTGAATAATTCCAAATCCTGACCAGTCTTCTGGTTACAGCTTCACCAATCCAACATGGGTGACCTGAAACTGATGTATCCTAGGGTGTTACCTCAAACCAAGTAGCAGCACAAATTGATGGGAACTTTGCTGTTTGGTCTGTCCGCACAACTAATTTATGCTTGAAAATAAGGAGTGTAAACTGCCATCATGCATAGATATAGGGTTGCTGTTATACATAACTGAAACAATGTCTGTGCTGCTGTAGGAAGATGGAGCATTGCAGATCACTGAGATATGATAAAATCAGCCAACACATGACCACTAAACATTTTTTGATGTGTTTACTTGACACTTCAACCATTATACCTATTACCTTACTAGGTGCCTCTTTAGTAGGTTTCTGCCACTAAACTGATGTTTCTCTCTTTCCAGGTGCACTTTTGCTTAACTTGGTTGACTGAATAGGATAAAAGGCATCATTTTGTTTGCTTTCCTATAATACTTAACCATGTCATGTGGATCCTTTTAGTTTGTTGGCGTTCATTTGTTGTTCACATAATTATCCAGTCATTGCTGACATGAATGCCCTCATCGTGTGATTTTGGTCACTTTTGCCCTTTAGTCACTGTCTGATTGGTCAGATGCGCTTGCTTTGCCAGTGTTTTCCTCTGCTGTTATGCGATCTAGTGTTCCTTGCCAGCACCGACTCTCCAATTGCCCAATATAGATCTTTTTGTTGGCACTGACTCTCCAGTCATGCGAATACAAGGTTCCTGTCAGCAACAACTGCTTAGTAAGGTGATTTCTTTCTTTGTGCCACTTAACTTGAGTCTGGTCACTGCTGCCAGCATTACACTTCCATATCATGTGAAATAGAGGTCATTGCCAGCAACTGTGACTTGGTTGTGCAGCTTACCTATTGTTTCCACTTTGAAGGATGTTGAACCTCTTTTAAGGTAGGAGTCTTTTGCCATTTTCCCCTGGAAATTGCATTTTATCTGCTGCTTGTTGATGAGAACGATGAAATGATGACAAATTTTAGCTGCTTGAATACATGATCAATGGTTTTTCAAAAAGGCAGGTTGGCCATTCACTGAGGTGTAACATGACTTTATATCTTAGGGGCATTTTAGTTTAAGATACGGAGGTTTGGATGCTTTGAATTGGAGTTAAGCACTTTCGTGCCCTAATCATTCAAGTATTATGAGGATGAATGAATTAGACTTCAAGAAATACAAATTATTCAAAATACTTGCTAATTGCTGATGCAAATGAAGTTTGCCTTTAAAAGAAGGGAATATTGTGAGCAAAACAGAAATAAAACTTGAAATAACTCACACAAAAACACAGTTTCTAACTTGGAAACGCTCCATGTTGAGGAAAACCAACTTTTATGGTAGTGGCAATGGTCTTGTTACCTTCTTTATTATCTTGGGAAGATAACTGCAAGAAGTGGGACTTCAATCTTGTGCCCTCCACTTCTGTTTATTTTATCTAATGATCAGCTGAGCTCTCTCTACAGTATTTCTCTTATCATCTGAAATCTCCAAAAGATGATTTAAACTCAAGTTACAATTCCCTTTTTTAGAATTCTGTGTACGGGAAGGTTCTCTTTGACCCTAGAAGATTTCCCACATACATTGGAAGCTGATATTCGTTTCAGATTCTTAATTTGAAGTGCTCATTGTTGGTGGATGGTACCATGGTTGTGGTCTGATCAGGTTACTACCACAATTGCCATCTCGTCCACCTGTACATTTCATGTCTGTGTGTCTGAACTGAACTTATTGTCCATTTCTGTTTTCCATTCATTTTCCAGATCTAATATGGATCAATGAAATAAAAAATCAAATTGTTACCAATAAACTCAATCCTACATTCTTACCACCTTAGATACGGAAACCAAACACCAAAGTATATGCAGAATATTGAAGCGATTCTCTGATTCATGTGTGAGAAGTTGTGTTAAGGATTAGAAGAATCTGAATATAAAAATAGAAGTTAAGATTGTAAGGAATAAGATGCACGTATAGTGTGAAAAGTGTGGCTTCATACCAAAGGGTCTTGTCAGGGTGAGCATTATGAGAGTTGTTGAGTTCTAAGGGTGAGCTATGTTCCTGTAAAAACTTTGTTTATACTTCTGAACAAAACACATCTTGTTAGTGCTGGGATTTCTCACATTGGTTTTTCTAGGGTAAATTTGTTATCTTGTGGAAATGTCTTGTAGCATGAATTCATAGAGCTGGTTTTTGTATGAAACATGGATTAGTGATGTTTCAGCACTAGTTATTTAATTCCATGCAAGATCTGTGTTTATGAGTTGAAAATGGCAGAGGCTATGCAATTATTAATTATAGATAAATCCTTTTACAGTCTGAGGGGATCACTGCACAAATCTACAACATAATAAATTATGATCTGGAAACCATGAAATAGGGTTCTAGTTGCTTCGATAAATGTAAGTCACTGCAGGAGCCTACAGTATAAAAATACATGATGTGGAAACTATGAAATAGATCACATCACTTCTCAAATGTAAGCTACACACAAAGGCTACAAAAGTGAAATTTTGCATGGACACAAATATATCATCATAGAATGGAAACCATGAAATGCTTTTTCATGAAGGAAGAAAACAAATAAGTCAAGAGAGAATATTGTCCTCATCTATCTGTTCTTTTCCAATCTTTTAGTTTTGGTAATTACATGTATGCCTTTGACATTTTGACACAAATTGTGTTCTCTTGGTTTGCTACCATACACGCTTCTGACAATCTTCATTCTCTGTGTTCAATTGACAGATATTCAAGCTCTTCAAGAAAGATGGATTTTAAGGAATGGAGCCTTGGAACCAATTCTAAATTCTATTGTAGAGTTGGGTTTGCCAGAAAACTCTTCTGAGTTTGTAAAAGAGCCTGTACTTTGTAATATATCTAAAGATTTTGTGCTATTGTTTCCAGGTATGCAATTTCTTTATGTGATTCAATCCCCAGCTATTCATTATATTTTTCTCCATCACAAATCAGGTTTCATTTGATTTAGTCTTTTAACTACCCTTTGTCTGCTTTAGCCTTTGCTATTTAGAAATGTACTATTAATATGACATACATTACTAATTTACTACACTGAGTTAAACCATCCTGAATTATTACAAAGCACTTTCTCTTACACAAGATCCTCAGGCTCACTTTCTACAATTTTGTACACTTTAATACTAGACTTGGGCTTGGATGCAAAGAGAAAGATTTGAAGCCAAGCTAAAAGCTACTGATCTATCTTAGAGCTTTACATCTTGATACCCATGAATTTGGTCTATGATGTGAAGAAAAAATACATTATTTTAGTGTCCGTGAATGACCAAGAATTGCTTGGGGGCTCGGATGCACAACTGTTACAATTGCAAAGTACTAGGGTAAAATCGGCCCTTGACTCAAAGAAAAAGAAACAAAAGCAACAAAAGCAACAAAACAAAGAAATCTACAAGTGGGGTTAAACCCAAAATGGTAACTACAAAACAAGTAGTATAAATACATGTTTGATGAGAGGACCCGTCAAAGTAGTGGGAGTAGATGACTAAAACTGGCAGCCTAGGTAAGAAGCAAAAATGACATCAACCCAAGGAAGAACAAAAAAGTTCCTTAGAGGTCTGTACTTTGGCATGCATTAGAGGAACCAGTGATATAACCATCAATTGTTGTGTGACTACCAATGCAGAATCTGAGAATGCTCATTGGGTAGAGTCTAGGGCTAAGGGGGTTAGGTTGGACATTTCAGGAGACACTCGATTCCCCTACAGACTTCTCCTAACACTCAAGAGTGAATAGCTTTTGGTGACAGAAAAGAAACTGGTGATGTGAGCTTGCTTGCGAGACTTGTGTTGTAAGGGATAACTATTAGAGAGTCCCTGATGTTGAGAGGAGATAGAACCTTCACCATTAGAAGAGTTGAGGTTTTTGGGAGCCCCAAGAGTAGTAGAGTGCAAGGAAAAGCATTTGTTACACTAATCTACTCCCTAATGTGTGTGAATCAATAGCATTGAGGGGTGCTTAATGCCTCTGGCATCTGTGATGGACCAAAACAATGAAGTAATCAATTTGGTAGCTTCAGGTCCTCCATGAGGGGATCTATGCCTAAAAATAGGGGCCTCATGAAGAAAAAGGGCCAAGCATCTCTCATCAGGATAGTAGAAGAAAGTGGATAGAAAGCCACCAAAACTCTGTATAAACAATGGTATCTTTCATGGATTTTAGAGTAGACTAGACATCGGGAAAAAGATCCTCCTCAGACTCCACCTCCTAAAGAGAACAATTGTAACATATCCTTTTGTTGATGTTATTGTAGTGGCGGGAGATTACTTTTCCCTTCAAATTCAAATATTATAAATATTAATTTAATGAGGCCGACCCTTGATAAGTCGTCTCATTTAAAACAATAATTTATATTTTATTTTTGATGGGAGCTGACCTAAATAAAAGATCGCCACCTCTTGAAGAATTCGTTTCACTTTGAGGCCGACTCTTTATGAAGAGTCATCTTGATTTGTATAAATAAAAGACGTCTCACCTTCCATTCGATATCCAATTATTAACAAGTGAAGTTCGCATAAATTCTGTAGGAGTTCAATATCTTCAGCAGATTGACTTATTCAAGGAATTCATCATTGTGAGGAAGACCTTGTTGATTGTAAATTCGCACCTAGAGAGGTGATTTCATAATCATCAGATTGGCTTAGAAGTTGGCCATATTGTAAGGCAAATTGCTGCTCAATTATTCAATATATAAGTGATATATTGTTGCTGGGTTTTTCTCCCTCAAGAAGGAGGGTTTTCCTAGGGTATATGTTGGGTTCTATTGTTTAGAATTGTTTTATTTCTGCTTAATTAAATTCTGGTCCTAAAATTAACATGGTATTAGAGCGGGTTTAAGCAAGACCGAGATCAGATTTATTTAAGCAGCAAAATCTTCTTCTCTTCTTTTCATCTAAGGGAGTCTATCTTAGCTTCGAAAATGGTGAACGGACTCAAGGTTGAAGATAGGCTTGATGGTGCATCCAACTTCACCTCTTGGAAGTTTAGAGTTCTTATTGCATTGGAAGAGAATGATATTCTCGAGTTCGTAGAGAGTGAGGTGCCTGAGCCTTCCGATGAGACTGAGAAAACACAATGGAGGAAGAATGGCACGAAGGCTAAGAAGATCTTGATTGATTCCGTGAAGGATCACCTTGTACCAATTATCTCCAAGTTGAAGACGGCCAGAGATATGTTCAAGACTTTGGAAGGATTGTATGAGATCAATAACACTAGCAGAGCTCTTGCCTTGAGGCAACAACTTCATCACATCAAGATGGCTAAAGGAGATTCAGTCATCTCCTTCTTCATGAAGATCACTGAGTTGAAAGATCAACTATATGCCATTGGAGATATAGTTGAAGATAGAGATTTAGTCATGTTGGCATTGAATGGTCTTCGTCAATCTTGGGAGCCCTTTATCCAAGGTATCAGTGGAAGATCTAAATTACCAAAGTTTGATCGTCTTAGAGCTGATTCCATTCAAGAGGAATCCAGGTTGGCAGCAAGAGGTAATGGACAAAGCTCTCACAATGAAGACAATCATGTCCTTGCTGCTCAAACTTCAAGAAGGAAAGGAAGAGAAGGGAGAAAAGGAAATTTCAAGAGGAGTAGAGATAGGAAATCAGATTCTGCTCCTGAACCAAAGAAGAAGAAGGATCTCTCCCATATTCAGTGTTTTAGATGTGACAAGTATGGTCACTATGCTAGAGATTGTGCAACAAGACCAAAGCAACATGCTTCTACTGCGGATGTTGATGATGTCTCACCGCAAAAGGAATCTAGAGACAACTCAGGAGGATTTCTATTCATCTTTGCTCTATCAAGCAATGTTCCAACCTGTTGTGACCTTTTCACATATCGCCACATTGCAAATGGGGACCCCCAGTAGTTTGCTTCTTTTTAGGGTTTTTCTTTCATGCAACGGTTTCATGAGGTCATCTCTTTGAGAGTTTCAAGTCAGTCTTTCGAGAGTCATCCAAGCCAAGTTGAGAATACAAGCCTGAAACAATGCTTAAACGTCACGGAAGTGCTTAGAAGGTCCGGGAGATGAGGATTGCCTATGCTTTGAGTCAATTCTGACAGTTCCTATTTTTTAGGGTTTTTTTTTGCTTTTTTTGCTTTTTTCATTTTTTGGCATTTTTGGACCAAATTGGGTTCCCTATTTTTTAGGGATTTTGCTTTTTCTATTTTTAGAAAGTCAACCCTAGTCAACGAGTCAACGTTTCCATTTTTAGAACCAAAAATCAAGCCAAAAAATTGAAAAATCAATGAAAAATCAAGATAAAAATCGAAAAATCAAGCAAAAATCAAGAAAAACATGGAAAAGCAAGATAAAAGTTTGGAAAAAACAATTGAAAATTTCATAAAAATCAGACCTCTGGAATGAGAAAATCAAGAAAATCTTAAAAATCAAGAGGAAAAGGCATGCAAATCCATGGAGAAATTTGCCTAAGTGTGGATCTTCAAGCTCGCCTATGAGAAGAAAATGGCTAAGGCATGGGCAAGTTCGCCATGCCTTTGGATGGAAAATGGCTAAGGCATTACAAAGTCCGCCTTGCCATGGATAGGAGAAAATGGCAAACATCTTGGCAAGTCTGCCCTTGCCATAGAGATGGGGATGGCGAGAAAGCTTGGAAGTCCACCCTTCACATGGCAAGACATCCTCCAAGTCCGCCCCTCACATGGCAAAGCCAACATGAAGTCTACCCCAGCCTTGATGATGAAATGGCAAGACTATTGGAAAGTCTACCCAAGCCTTGAGGGAGATAGCATAAAAGCTTGAAAGTCCGCCTAGACCATGAGATAGTGGAAAAAGGGTGAGAAAGTCTGCCTAGCTTGCAAGAGGGTCCAAAATTTGACTAAGTATGGACGCCTTTGAGGGAAAAAATTGGAAATTTGCCTGAGTATTAATGAAGTTCACCTAGGGGAGATGATTAAATGACATGACAAAAGCTTCTAAGGGATGGTAAAAAAAAAAAAAAAGAGAAACGTGAATGACAAAAAGGTTTGGAAGTTCGACTTTGCCCAGAGAAAATCGTCCAAGCAAGAGGAAATATTCGATTTTGGCATGGGAAAATATGCCTAGCACGATTTAAAGTTCGCCATGGCAGAGGAAAATAAGAATCTGGTGTAATATTTGTTGGCGAGATGGCTAAAAAATTCAACTTGGCTAAAGGACAAATCGAAATAACTTGAAGAATAAATAATTAGCCAAGGGAAAATTAAAGTAGCCATGGGTCAAAATTGAATGGGTTGGAAATAAATTTGACATTTTAACACTTTAGACAATTTATTTCCAACACTTAGAAATATAAAATGCCTCGAAGAAAAATAAAATTCGCTAGAGATGTCTTGGAAGAAAATTCATTACGCTGGAAAAGAGAAAATTCATGAGCAAAATTAAAATTCGCCATATCGAATTTAATTTAATCGGACATTTAATATTTTTTTTTCCAAAATATTGAAAATAAAAGATAAACATCTAGCAAACATTGAATTTTTGAACTTGAAGAAAATCAGAAGATTTTGCTAAAGATGGCGCCTGGATAAACTTGCCATGGAGATTTTTCGAAAACAATAGAAACTTGCCTGATTGAAGAGAATAAAACAAATCGAAATCGAGAGAAAAAGATATAGTTGTTAAAACAAATCGAATTTTTCAGCATTATAATGAGTTTCAGCAACTCATTTTTCACAAGCTCAGCTGAAGAGAAGTTAATCTCTCAAAGTTGCAAGAAAAGTAAGGCAAGATTAATTCTTCTGAAGGCAAGGTCGATTTTCTCAGTAGAAGAAGTAAAATTTTTTGCTGAAAGAAGTAATTTTTGGAAAAGTAAATTAAATTCTTGGCTGAAAGTCGAACTTCTCAGCAAGTTGGTGCACTTCATTTGATTTTTGATTCAATTCTCAGAAGCTAAGTTTAATTCGTAGCCAGAGGATTTGTTCTGAGGTTTGGAGTTTGGTTAGCCAAAATTTTATTCTTTCATCTTATTCTGTCATTTTGGCTAAGTTCTGGCAAAATTTGAATCAAATTCACCTACTTTCTGTTTGTTTTTTCACAGAAATTCAATCTTTTAATAAGCTGAAACTAAAATTTTTGAATAAAAGGAACGGAAATAAATAATTTTTTAAAGTCTTAGTATTAATGTTAATTCATTTTTTTTTACTGCAGGTTAATGACCACACCGGGAGAATCATCAAAAACGGTGCCGATGAAGTTCTCCAGTAAAGGGGTGCAACGAGAGTCAAAGATCAATTCCAAATGGAAAAATATTGCAGACATTGATCTTGGACATGTAGACTTCATGGAGTTCAAAAATAGAGTATACGGACATGCTAGATTACTGACACCCATTGCCAGATAGATGGTGAGAAATGGCATTTTCCAAGTAGCCGGATTCCCGCTTGCAATAGAATGTGCTGAGTTGACGGTAGAATGCGCCATTCATTATAATGCACAGGAAAGACAAATTGTTGCACCTGACGGAAGGATTCTAGCTCACCTTGGCGAAGTAGCAATCTAGGAGGCATTTGGCATCCGTACACATCACCGGACCGTCTATAAGACCAAGGAGGACGCCAAGAGATTGTATGATAGCCAATCTGAATTATGTGCCACAAATATAAATAAATCAATGCTGGAGAAACCTAGACCATCTACCAAGAAAATGCCCAAGAAGTTGCGACGAACAGACTTCAAGGAGGATTATGGGGATATCATTCTGATGTTGAATAGGATAGCCGGCAGTCCATAGGGCGCATATTTTGAGACGTGGATGCATTATTTTGTCGATGAAATCACCTCTGGCGTGAAGATGTTCAACTGGTCCTGGATGATTAGCAATAGTCTCCACGAGCAGTTAGTCAATTTGGAGAAGACAAAGTCTTTCCACATGAGCTCATACGTCGTCTATTTGTTGGCTAGAACGTACAGATACTCAGGACTTATATGCAAAGGCAAAGTAGGAAATGGTGAGAACGAACTCAAGTCCTATGACTGTTACCCACAATTTCAACTCAGTGAGAAGTCTCACTTCAGGCGGGCGCACGATGCCTTCCTCATGTACATTACCAGAATACTTCAAGGAGGAACTCACCAGAGGCTGAGTCACAAAGCCAAGAGCTTGATCAGTAGATATGGATCTTGATTTATCCAGTTTCCAAGGTTCACATATATTAGGATCCAGGGATTCACTGGAAATCCTTATAGGCTGCCTATCTATCCTACAAATCATATGATTTTGTTCGAAGTCCTGAGACAACTGGAAGATTATCAGAACATCCAGAGGCCAAGTAAGAAGGCGGCCATCACTTTCCCATTCTTTATTGGGAATATGTTGGAGTCCTGTCCGTTAGCACAAGTAGCCGAAAGTGCCAGGCTGGAAATTCAATGGTATCCATTCACAACTTATTGGTCCAGGGCCAATTTTGACCCTCATCATCACATTCAGGCCGTGGATGGGAAAAGATATAAACGCAGAGTAGACTTGGAGGACTTTTGGGCAAATGCTGTTGATGAGTATGAAGTCAGGAGAAGGTTATGGTCTAGAGTGCCGATGGATTTAATGAGGGCAACCGAACTTTGCCGGGTGCTCGATCAGTTGCAGGACGACAGAAAATATGTCCAGCTATGCTTCGATGAGAGCCGGCCTCTTCCTGCCGTGAAGTGGTCAGAGTTCGAGTATTCAGATTTGGCTACGTTGATGAGGCCAGTGATTAAGTATTCTCAGTGGTGGGTCGACCAACAGGTCCAGGAGTTGAGGCAGAAAAGAATGACGTTCATGTACGACTTGCTGAGCGAGATAGAGTCATACTCCTCCAATGTCGGCGCATCCCACAATCATGATTTGGTTGAGATTGCTGAGAAGAGGAAAGAAGTGATTGCAAATAGAGCCTGCTCAAAAGAGATAGAGGATGGAGCCATCTCGTTCCGCTGCGCCTAGAAACATTCATGAGCTAGTGGCTACTGCAGACGAATCCTTGGCTGAGATGATGATGCCTTCTCCAATTCAGGAGAGAAACAAATGAGCCGATCCAGTTAGATGGCGACGAGCCCCCATCTCCTATGGGCACAAAAGTATTGGGTTTGGATAATGAAATGGAAGTCGAAAATGATGATTTCGAAGAGGGGATGATTTCCACCCTTAGAGGAGTTTTGGATGTTCCAAATGCAAAAAATGTTCAGGAGGAAGATAGTATTGAACAACCTACCATTCCAGAATGGTTGAAAGAAAGGATGAAGATTTAGGCACCAGTTGAGATCTAGGAAGAAGATGATACTGCAGATTTCTTGGCAAGGTTGGAACAAGTTGCTTTGAAGAAACCTGCCAATAAATTTTCCACAATTCAGAGGGACGGGGCCGATAGTGGTTCCATATAGATTGCAGTACCAACAGTTGACAAAGCACAAGATGAAATCACTCCCCAGGAATATGCCATTACCACTATAGACCTAGGCCCGACAACAAAAGGCCAAGAGGTGGAAGAATTGGATAACTCAGTCTCAACAATCAAGGCGAGACTGGAAAAAGAAGTGGCGAAAAAGGAGTACAAAAGGGAGGTCGAGCACTTGAAGGAGTATATTCGGCATCTGACCCAACCACTCAATCAGGGTGATGCAGTAGCTCCTCCTTTTCTCAATTCCTCACAGGAGATGGCCAAGGATGTGGAAGAAGGTATGGTCACGACCAAGGAGGCCAAGGAATAGATGACAAGTAAGGGCATAGAAGCGGCTTCGTTCATGGAGAGATTGACACTTGCCTATAGACAGACTTCCTCTTTCCTTTCTAGATTGGCTGACATGACAGAAGTTTGGGACAACCTCCCGGATATTCAGGAGAGGCTCATTCCATGCCTCAGAGTACTGAAGGGCGTCCCAAAGCAAGAATTGGTTGAGAGAAAGGTAATTGCTGCGGGAGCTGCTTATGATTTTCCTCATTGGGTTTGGGCATTGACTATGCGGAGCGAGGTTTTGGAGAAAGCGAAGGCTGATGGGCTCAGAGTTGAGGAGCAAGTCAGAGAAATCCAGAGGAAGATTTACATGATAGCTGCGGATGTGTTTGACAGAGAGATTGTCCGAGAGAATGACATGCAGCTGGAAAGGTTAAAGCATAAGGTTCAGGAAGTCTTCTTCTGCACTATAGGACCAATTTTGAGGTAGGACTTCACAAAGTGGCAAACCTTTTGTCTATTTGGGATGATTGCGTGAAACAAGAAATGGATTGTGAGAACACCTTCATCAGGTGTGTTGAAGATTTGGATGGGTTTGAATTCAGAATAAGTATGCTGCTGCCAGTCACGATGGAGGAAGTCATCACGATCGTGTCAAGGTTCGTTGAGCACACTGCTGCTCAAGAGGATAGGGACAAAATCCCTTGAAGATAGCTCCAACTGCCATCTCACTACTTGTTTACTCTTTGTTTACTGATGTTATTTCGGGAAACCCTAATTACGGTTGATTTGTATTAATCTTGGCCATTGATGTTGATTTAATCTTGGCCTTTCATTTGATTTTGAAAACTCTATATAAACTCATGAACTCTCATTTTCATTTGTGTGGAGAAAGTATATGAAATTGTTGCGTTTTGCTACTTCCGATAGTAAAGCTCTTATGCATGATTTGTTTTGAATCACTTTTGTTGTCAAGTGGTGTGCAAGGTTGCATAACTTCTTCAACCATAGATTAGAATTAGATAGAACTTTAGATTACAATTTAAAATAGAATTTGCTTTGAATGTTTGTTAAGTAAATGCAAGATTTGATTGTATAGATTAATGGTGAAATATTGCTCATACTTTCTTCGGATGGATGATTTTCATTCGATGCGTAAAGTTAGCTTGAGCTTGTGATTGTGGTTGCTTAACTTCAGTCTTATTCGAGGCATGAAAATTATAATCACACCCTTTGAAGATTGCACCCACTTTGTGTAGTTGTCCTAGGGAGGCGAAACAAAGCATGGTTACTCGTTTCACCTGATCTTTACTGTCTCTTGAATTCCTAGAGGTAGATTAGAATCTCTTAACCCTTATCCTTTTTGCACCTTTTTTTGAGATCCAAACTGAAAGTCCCAATCGAAGAAGCCTTTAATGATGAATCCGTTTGAGTCCCGAACCTGTAAGAAATTCCTTAGCGTAAGTTCCTTTGTGTATTACCAACATATCACAACGGCCATTGAGCTTATCCACATGTCATGACTTGACGAAAGAAACCTTGGAGTTGCCATATGATCTTCTCGCAATCTTAGCATACGCGGTGAGTTTGTTCAAGAGATGATAGAGTGTCTTTGGACATTTTATTTCGTGTGTTCGGTGGATGATAAAACGTACACCAACACAACCGATAGTAGCACATGGTTGATTGATAGTGGCGCTTCTCGACACATTACAAGATATAGAGAGCATCTTTCAAATTTAGTAGAAAGAGAAACCAACCTTCAAGTGATAATCGGAGATGATGCTTGTTATTCAGTGAAAGGTGCTGGAGCCACCTCTCTGCACCTAGATTCTGGCATCCCTCTTCATTTGAGTGATGTCTTGTTCGTACCAGGAATCAAGAGGAATCTTGTATCAATTTCAGCTTTGGAGGACAAAGGATATCAAGTTGCATTCTCTGAAGGAAAAGTTCTTGCTTGGTTGAAGAACTCTAGCATCAAAACAACCGTGTGATTGGTGTTTGTCAAGAGAGTCTATATAGACTTTCTATTGGCCCAGTTGAAGCATTGTTGCATGATTCTTCTAGTTCAAGTGAGCTATGGCATAGGAGACTTGCTCACCTACATTTCAGAGCCCTTTCATCCATGGAGAAGATGGTTACAGGTCTACTGAAGCTTAGTCAGAAGCATGATGGCGTTTGCAGAGGTTGTGCAATGGGTAAGAATTCTAAGGGTGCTTTTCATAGTAGTGAAAGTAGATCAAAAGGTATTCTAGATCTTGTTCATTCTGATTTGTGTGGTCCAATGTTTGTGGCATTCTTGAGTGGTTTCTGGTATTATGTGATTTTCATTGATGAGTACTCTAGAAAGACTTGGATTTATTTTTTGAAGTCTAAAGAGTCTGAAGAAGTACTTGATAGATTCAAAGAATTTAAGGCTCAAGTTGAAAATTTGTCCGGAAAAAGGATCAAGGTTCTAAGATTTGATAATGGAGGAGATTAAACTTCTGGAGGTTTTCGAAATTTCTGCATTGAGGTAGGAATTAAGAGGGAGTTTTGTGTTCCTTAGAATCCTCAACAAAATGGAGTTGCAAAAAGGAAGAATAGATCCATAGTTGAGGCAGCCAAAGCTATGATTCATGATCAAGACTTACAAACCTTCCTTTGGGCAGAAGCTTCCAGAACTGTAGTGTATGTTCAAAATCGGAGCCCTCATCGAATATTGGAAAATATGACTCCTGAAGAAGCTTTCACAGGTGTGAATCCTGAGGTTATTCATTTAAGAACCTTTGGTTATCTTGTTTATATTCATGTGCCTAAAGATAAAAGATCTAAGTTAGAACCATCTGCCAAGAAAGGAATATTTGTGGGTTATAGTGAATCTTCAAAGGCCTATAGGATTTACATTCCAAGACAGAAACAGATTGAGATCAGCAGGGATGTCGCTTTTGAAGAAGATGTTGCATTCAAAAGATTTAAGGGGTCTTACATGGAGATAGATAGTGAAGAACATGAGATACCTTAGGATATGGACATTTCTCCTGATCATACTCCTGAGATTCAGAGGGAGTCTACTGAACCAGAAGAGACTAGTGACCCAGTTGATCCCATAGAACCTACTGATGGTCCGAGAGACATTGCTATAGGTCGAAAGAGACCTCTATGGGCTAGACAGACTATGCAAGAGGTAGAGAAGTATGCAGCTCCTAGAGGCACATTCAGAGAAAGCAAAAGAACACAAAAGTTTCCAGGCTATGTAGCATTGATGAGTCACATCATTGAATCTGAACCTTCCAGTGTTGAGGAAGCATCAAATCAGCAAGTATGGAGAGATGCTGTGACAGAAGAGTATTAGTCTATTATCAAAAATGATGTTTGGGATATTGTACTGAGACCTGAAGGAAAATCTGTTGTATCTTCTAAGTGGCTTTTCAAGATCAAGCATGCATCTGATGGGAGCATTGAGAAGTACAAAGCAAGATTTGTGGTTAGAGGATTCTCTCAGAAAGAGGGAATAGATTATGAGGAGACATTTGCTCCTGTTGCTCGTTATACATCCATCGGGACTATTATTGCTATTGCATCAGCTAAGGAATGGAAGCTACACCAAATGGACGTAAAGACAACATTTCTTAATGGTGTGATTGAAGAGAAAGTGTGCATTGAACAACCAAATGGGTTTGTGATTCATGGAAAGGAATTTCATGTATGCAGATTGAAAAGGAATTGTATGGCCTTAAACAGGCACCTCGTGCTTGGTATGAGAGGATTGATCGATACATGATGAGCTTGGGATTCTCCAAGAATGATGCAGATTCAAATCTTTACTTGAAGTTAGTTGATGGTGAGGCTTTAATCTTGGTTCTTTATGTTGATGATTTATTTCTTACTGGAGCATAATATCTCATTGTCAAATGCAAGGAGTTAGCTTCTGAGTTTGAGATGAAGGATTTAGGTCTTATTCACTACTTTCTAGGATTGGAAGTGTGGTAGAGACCCAATGTGATTATTCTAAGTCAAGGAAAATATACAATAGATATCTTGAAGAGATTTGGGATGATGGATTGCAAATCCATGTCTACACCGATGGAAACAAATTTGAAGAAACTGAGTGATTGTGTAGCTAGTTCAGATCTGGTAGATCCCACCATGTACAGTCAGTTGATTGGATCGTTGATGTATCTAGTCAATACTAGACCAGATATTTGCTATGCAGTGAGTGCCCTCAATCAGTTCATGTGTGAACCAAGGAAAATTCATCTAGTTGCAGCAAAGCATATCTTGAGATACTTGCGTGGCACAGTTGGATATGGCTTGAAATATTCTTACAGTGTAGATCTAAAGTTACAAGGCTATTCTGATTCTGGTTGGGTCGGGAGTGTAGTTGACAGGAAGAGCACCTCTGGATGTTGCTTTAGCTTGGGGTCTGCCATGATTTCTTGGTGTAGCAGGAAGCAGTCTTCAGTGGCACTAAGCACTGCAGAGGCCGAATATATTGCAGCATGTGTAGCAGCTCGAGAAGTAGTGTGTCTTCGGAAGCTCCTTGCAGGATTGTTTGGACAATCATTGGAGCCGACTGTTATTCATTGTGACAATCAAAGCTATGTGAAGCTATTTGTCAATCCAGTGTTCCATGACAGAACAAAACATGTAGAGATCAAATACCATTACATCAGAGATATAGTACTGAGGAAAGCTATTCAACTGAGGTGTATTTGCACTGATGATTAGACGACTGATATTCTCACCAAGCCTCTCTCCAGAGTGAAGTTTGTGCATTTTCGAGACAAGCTTGGAGTTGTGGAGAATGAAGCCCTTGCTGAGAGGGAGGCTCAACATCAGTGACTTCTTTGTTATCTACTATAATGCATTTTTCTCTAAGACGGAGAAATTTGAGGTGAAAGTCCTTGTCCATCTCTAAGACGGAGATGTGGTTCTTTCCACCCTTTGGGAGTAGCCATGGTGGATGTCATGTTGAGAGACTCCATGACAACATCACGTTGAGAGACTCCGTGGTGAATCCTTTGTACTTGTGTTTATCCACACATGGGAGTAGCCATGGTGGACGTCATGTTGAGAGACTCCATGACAACATCACGTTGAGTGACTCCGTGATGGGCACTTGTGCACATGTTCCTTTCCACACATGGGAGTAGCCATGGTGGACGTCATGTTGAGTGACTCCATGACGATATCACATTGAGTGACTCCATGATGAACTCTTTTCCACAAATGGGTGTATCCATTGTGGGTGTCATGTTGAGAGACTCCATGACATGTATATCTGGAAAGATATCTCCCTAGCTAAGAGGGAGTGTTGATGTTATTGTAGCTGCGGGAGATTACTTTCCCCTTCAAATTCAAATATTTAAATATTAATTTAATGAGACCAACCCTTGATAAGTCGTCTCATTACAAAACAATAATTTATATTTTATTTTTGATGGGAGCCGACCTAAATAAAAGATTGCCACCTCTTGAAGAAGTCGTTTCACTTTGAGGCCGACTCTTTATGAAGAGTCATCTCGATTTGTATAAATAAAAGACGTCTCACCTTCCATTCGATATCCAATTATTATCAAGTGAAATTCGCATAAATTCAGGAGTTCGATATCTTCAGCAGATCGATTTTTCAAGGAATTCGTCATTGTGAAGAAGACCTTGTTGATTGTAAATTCGCACCTAGAGAGGTGCTTACATAATCATCAGATTGGCTTAGAAGTTGGCCATATTGTAAGGCAAATTGCTGCTCAATTATTAAATATATAAGTGATATATTGTTGCTGGGTTTTTCTCCCTCAAGGAGGGTTTTCCCAGGGTATATGCTGTGTTCTATTGTTTAGAATTGTTTTATTTCTGCTTAATTAAATTCTGGTCCTAAAATTAACAAAAACAATGAAGTAATCAATTTGGTAGCTTCAGGTCCTCCATGAGGGGATCTATGCCTAAAAATAGGGGCCTCATGAAGAAAAAGGGCCAAGCATCTCTAATCAGGATAGTAGAAGAAAGTGGATAGAAAGCCACCAAAACTTTGTATAAACAATGGTATCTTTCATGGATTTCATAGTAGACTAGACATTGGGAAAAAGATCCTCCTCAGACTCCACCTCCTAAAGAGAACAAATGTAACATATCCTTTCACTTTGTAAAGTATGGTGGTCAATCTCAACATGAGGTTGGTGGGAGCACACCCTATTGGCCAAGGTGAATTGTCAAACCATGAGACCAATGGTGTTGACAATATTGTGCTGATTACTGATCCAATCTGCAACTTATAAGAAGTGCTGAAAGTAGCAAGGTAGTTTGGGGCTAAGAAAATGCAGAGAAGAGGTCCAAGTGATCTGGATGTACTGACGGCAAAAATCCCCTTTTGACAGATTGATTGATCACCTCTTTCTTGGGAATTAGGTGACAAGGGTCACCTAAGCAGCACCTGGAGTGAATTAGCTTGTCCAAAGATATGTTCAGATTTGAAGAGAATGTTGACCTCGAAAAACCAGCAATGTCAATGTCTAGAAGGACCCAAAGAGGCAATCTCCTCTGAGGAACAAAGTGCCAAAACTGGATGCCTCCCACAGGTTGGAGTAGAATCATTAATAGATCTAAGCTTGGTTATAAACTAAATGAGTCTGAAGGTACTCTTGAGGCAAAGTAGTCGTGCAGAAAATTTGTCTTGGATACTACATTGAGTCTGTTTGCAGTGGATCATGTGCTGAAGCATAATCATTTGAACCCAGTCAACTCAAGCATAGTCACTAGATCCCAAGCTAGGGCCCCAAATCTTTGAACTGTAAAGTATTGTGGGCTTAACTATTTTTCAAAGAGCTGTATCTTTGAAGAAATATCCTAGAAATGTATTTGAAAGTATTGACACTCTAGAATAAAGAGTGAGGTGTACCCTTTGCAAACATGATATTGACAGGTAGGCTGCAAAGAAAGAAAAGGGTCAGTTAATTGAATTCCCAAATAAGTATAAGAAGTGGTGATTTGCACCAGGCCTCTATTGTTGAAGAAATGAAACCTAGAAAGAGCATCCTTGTTAGTGTTGAAGACCATAACCTTAGTTTTACTAGGGTTGACCACAAGTTTTCAAACGTCACAAAACTAAGAGAAGGCATCAAGTCATCTATATAAGCCATTGTGAGAGTTAGAAAGGAGGACCACATTATCAACAGAGAGCAATATAGCTACCAAAACATGTGAAGTAGGCAATCGTCATCCACATGAATGTATTGATCAAGAATATGCTCAAGCTCATTGATGTAGATACCAAAGAGGGTTGGTGAAAGAGGGCAACCTTGCCTCTCTAGTAATACTCTTGACAAAGAGAGGCCACAAGCAGTTTGGGATCATCCAACAACTATCTTGGAGAACCTTATGATGGCATTAATGAGAGTCTCATAAATGCCATTGTCCCAAGAGAATGTGAAGAGAAAGATCTGAAGCCAAATACTGCCCATAGCAATATATTAATAGGTTTGGGTTTTATTTTTGCTGGTGCTTGTACGAGTAGACTTCTTTATTATCTATAATATAGTTTTAGTTTTGTTGTTTATCCTTATTGTTCTTTATATTTTGGACATGCCTAATGTTTTACCACCCCTTTTGTTAATGATGAGCCCTAGAGAAGTGCATGATTGTACAATCTCTTTCTATCTTTGAACATACTTTTGTGACCTAAATATACATCTTACTCATATTTTTCATCTGTTTCATCTATAATATACCCTTGCAGTGATTTATGTTTTATACTAAGAGTATTGTAGAGATCGATTGCTCTTTGCTATGCTGCCAGATCTAGGTCTAGTTGAAAGTGGATTCATGGGACAGTTTGGTGCATGCTTAAAAGTGGGCAGTAAGTGTGTAGGGGCCTGTGGGTTTATCCCAGGTGAACCTGAAGCATACTAGATGGCATTGTGATGGACCTGCAGCAAACCTGTCTGTTTTTTTGATAATTTTTTTTTTGCTTTTTTTTAATAGTTGCTTCATGACCAGTATCAACTCTGCAACTGGTTTCCTCGCCATAAAGCATTGAGAGAACATGTTGTTCCAGCTTGTCCAAAGCATTCACAATGATCCAATCCATGCGAGCTCTCCTATTCCATCTTAGAGTTCAGGTCTAGGGAATTAGTGATATAGTCCCTATTCCAGGACTCTGATTCAGCATTAGCAGGTGACAAAATAACTAGAAATATGTGATTCTAGTTTATCAAATAGTGTATAACAAGACCAATTGACTGTACTGTCTATAGGAAAACACTCATATTTTATTTTTTTATTAGTCTACATTTTTATTATTTTTATTTTTATCTATTTAATATTTAATATTAAATATTAATCAATCTAATTAATAAATTTATAAAAACATTTATAAATATATTATTTATAAAATGATAAATGACTTATTTATTTTTTGTTTTATAATATATTTATATACTACAAATTATAATATATCTGATGCTATGTGGTATTCTAAACTTTATTTTTTTATGTTTTGTATTGACAAACCCTAAACAAACTTGATCCAAAAAAATTGTTTTTGCCAGATCCATGAATTGAATGCACAAACCTGAACCTGAATGGGCAACGTAGGCTTTTTGAGTAGAACTAGATGTAATCAATTAATGGACTGAAATTTGCATGAGTGTCTATACAGCTGCATGTGTGAAGCTTCTGAAGTACAAAGAGGAGATATAGTTGCCAAGATGCCTGCTGTTGCAAGGGTATCCTGTTGCTGTGTAAGGGTTTCCAGTGGCTGTGCAAGAGACTGCTTTGCTTCACAAATGAATATCTGTGCTGTGCAAGTGTCTTTCTTGCCACAAGAGATATTCTTTTGGCTGCACAAGCAGTCTCCTAGTCACATGCGGCATTATTTGGCCGTGCAACCTTTTGCTTTTTCTATTACAGAGAAATATTCTTCACAAATGGGGTGTTGAGCTGTCAAAACTGATTTGCTTATGAGTGAATGGGGCACCTAGATCTACAGAATTATCAGCACAACAAAGACAAGGTGGAAGCAAGAAGTTTCAAACTATGTGTTGTTTGTTTCATAACAAAGAAAGCATTGTTGGAGTGTTGGTTAGACAGCTGAACTGCTTGGTGACAAAGTTAGAAAAAGGACAAGTTCATTATAGAGGTAGTTTTAGGAATAATTATATGGCACTCTGATTTGGATTTTGTTATAACAATATTTGCCACTGCCTAGCATCTATTTATGCATAGAAGTCATAGGTAAACAGTACACGAATTCTCTAGCATTCGCAATAGTTATTGTGCAATTGCTGATCAATCCATAATTTGAAAGACATTTATCATATTAATTCAAAGCCCAGTTTAAACGAGTGCATGTGATCTACACATCAGTTTGATTGGGAAAGGGCCCACTCAAGATGATTGGGGGCAACTACTAGGTTTGCTATATTGTTTTGTGTGTTATGTTTAAGTTCATTTGTGATTGAATAATAGTTTGCTGGATATAAGATTAGTTTATATCTGGTTTTGATATATTACTGTTACTGTTTTGATACTATTCTGAAAGTTAAGAATTGTGTCGGAGTTGAAGAATTTCTTTGAATATGTTAATAGATTTAGCATGTTTCTTTAATTTCAGATGTTTGTTTTTCAGTTTTTCCTAAAGTTTCGAGTAGATCTTTATTATCATCTAGACACTCAGGTTTAAGAAAGATCTGTGATCTGGCATATACTTTTCAAGACCTCTGGTCAAAGTCAATGTTCCTGGATTTCAAATGATATAGAGTGTGTCCAACAGTTAATATACTTTAATTGTTGTTATCAGAAAAATAGACATTTTTTTATCATGCTCATGTTAGATTTTTTTTTTATGATCAGATTAGATAGACAGAATTTAATTCAAAAAAATCAGACACACAACACAGAATATACCCTGGGAAAACCCTCCACTTGAGGGAGAAAAACCCAGCAACAATATATCACTTATATGTTGAATGTCAACACAAATATCTCCTTTACAAAGAGGCCGATATGAAGGTCAATTAGAAGCACCACAATCTGATGCTAACACAGTGACAAAGTAATGCAATCGGCTAAAGATAAACTCAGCCTTCCACAAAATATCGATCTGCACTTGATGACAAACTCGCACTTGTATATATCGAACTTGAGAACAATTAACTGAATGAATGTATGAGATACAACCATCGAATATATATACAAGATGAAGGAGAGGATGTGAACCTTCAAGGCTCCATGTCGGCCTTCACCAAAGATCACAACTTCTAAGATAAAGTCGGCCATCAAAAGATTGTGACCCTTCATAAAATCGCGTCCACAAAATGCATGAGGTCGGCCACAGCAAAGATCGCATCCCTTCATGAATTCGTGCCTTCATAATAATTAAATATCATTTAATATAAAATGTGCCTCTTCATAAAGATATGACTTACAATTTAAATAGCCAATAGGCTATAATTTAAATTGCGTTCATTCGCAGGCTGGAATTAGAAACCCGATGCTACTTCTAACATCAACACTCCCTCTCAACTAGGGAAGATACTTCCAGCTGTATAAGACATATCACCTCATCGTGATTTCAACCACAATGGCTACTCCCATATGTGGAAAGAAGAAATATCACCTCATCATGATATCAACCATCATGGCTACTCCCATGGATGGTAAATGTGCACAAATGCTCATCACTCAAAGTGATGTCGTCACCTCATCGTGACTTTCACCATGGCTACTCCCAGAGGGTGAAAAGCATAAGTACAAGAAAAATCATCACAGACTCTCTCACGTGATGTTGTCATGGAGTCACACACATGACATCCACCATTGCTACTCCCAGAGGGTGGAAACAAGGGCTTTCACCTCAAATCTCTCTCAAAGAGAAATGCATTAACAAGGGCTTGCACCTCAAATCTCTCTCAAAGAGAAATGCATTAATGAAAATCACTGATATTGTGACTCCTTCTCAGCTAGGACTTCATTCTCCACCATACCAAGCTTGTCTCGAAAGTACACAAACTTTATCCTGGAGAGATGCTTGGTGAGAATGTCTGCCGTCTGCTCATCAGTGCTGATATACTTCAACTGGATTGCTTTCCTCAATACCATATCTCTGATATATTGGTATTTGATCTCAACATCTTTAGTTCTGTCATGAAACACAGGATTGACAGAAAGCTTCACACAACTTTGATTATCACAATGAATGATAGTTGGCTCTAACGATTGTCCAAACAATCCTGCAAGGAGCTTCTGAAGCCACACTGCTTCTCGAGCTGCCACACAAGCTGCAATATACTCGGCCTCTGCTGTACTCAGTGCCATAGAAGACTGCTTCCTGCTACACCAGGATATCACCGCAAACCCCAAACTGAAGTAACATCGAAAGGTGCTCTTCCGATCAGTGACACACCCTGCCCAATTGGAATCAGTATATCCATGCAACTTCAAGTCCACACCAGAAGAATATCTCAAGCCATACGCAATTGTGCGACGCAAGTATCTCAGGATATGTTTTGTTGCAACTAGATGTATTTGCCTTGGTTCACACATGAACTGACTAAGTGCACTCACTGCATAGCAAATATTTGGTCTAGTATTGACTAGATACATCAATGATCCAATCAACTGCCTGTACAAAGTAGAATCCACCAGATCTGAACTAGCTGTAGCCTCTTTTAACTTATGCAAGGTGGTCTCCATAGGCGTAGACATGGATTTGCAATCCATCATACCAAATCTCTTCAGAATGTCAATAGCATACTTCCCTTGACTTAGAATCATCTCATTAGGCTTCTACCATACTTCTAAACCAAGGAAGTAGTGCATGAGACCAAGATCCTTCATTTCAAATTCAGAAGGTAACTCCTTGCATTTGACAATGAGGTGATCTTCTCTAGTAAGAATTAAATCATCAACATAGAGAACCAAGATTAATGCTTCGCCATCAATTACCTTGAAGTATAGGTTTGAATCAACATCATTCTTGGAGAAACCCAAGCTCATTAGGTAACGATCAATCCTTTCGTACCAAGCACGAGGAGCCTGCTTAAGGCCATACAAAGCCTTCTTCAGCCTGCAAACATGAGACTCCTTCCCATGTACCTCAAAGCCATCAGGTTGCTCAATATATACCTCTTCCTCAATTACACCATTTAGAAATGCTGTCTTCACGTCCATCTGGTGTATCTTCCATCCCTTAGATGCTGCAATAGCAATGATGGTCCTGACTGAAGTATAGCGAGCAATTGGAGCAAAGGTTTCCTCATAGTCAACTCCCGCTTTCTGAGAAAATCCTTTAGCCACAACCTAGCCTAGTACTTCTCAATGCTCCCATTAGCGCATGCTTGATCTTGAAGAGCCACTTCGAAGAAACAACAGATTTTCCTCAAGGTCTAGGTACGATGTCCCAAACATCATTCTTGAGAATTATTGATACTCTTCAGACATAGCATCTCTCCAAACTTGCTGACTAGTAGCTTCCTCAACACTGGAAGGTTCTGACTCAATGATTTGACTCATCAATGCAACATAGCTGGAAAACTTATGCGGTCTCTTACTTTCTCTGAATGTTCCTCTTGGGGCTGCAAACCTTTCTACCTCCTGCATTGTTTTCCTGGCCCAAAGAGGTCTTTTTCTATCAATTACAATATCTGCAGGCCCATCAATAGGTTCCAAGGGCTCAACTGGATCATCATCTTCTTTAGGTTCAGGAGCCTCCCTCTGAATCTCAGGAGTATGGTCAACTTCCATATTCTGAGGAGACTCTTGATCTTCATTGTCTATCTCCATGTGAATGCCCTTGGATCTTCTGAATGCAACATCCTCTTCAAATGTAACATCCCTATTGATCTCAATCAACTTCTGACCTGGAATGTAGATTCTGTAGGCTTTTGATGTCTCACTATAGCCCACAAATATTCCCTTCTTGCTAGAAGGTTGCAACTTTGTCCTTTTATCTTTTGGTACATGAACATACACTGGACATCCAAAGATCCTCAAGTGACTTACTTCCGGCTTCACCCATGTGAATGCTTCTTTAGGAGTCATGTTCTCCAAAATGCGGTGAGGACTTCTATTTTGAATATAAACAGCTGTCCTAGATGCTTCAGCCCAAAGGAAGGTTTGTAGATCTTGATCATGAATCATGGCTTTGGTTGCTTCCACAATAGATCTGTTCTTCCTTTCTGCAACACCGTTCTGTTGAGGATTATAAGGGACACATAGCTCCCTCTTAATCCTTGCTTCAATGCAAAAGTTACTCAAGCTTCTGGAAATGTACTCTCCTCCGTTGTCGGATCTCAAAACTTTGATCCTCTTCTTGGACAAGTTCTCTACTTGAGCTTTAAATTTTTTGAACCTCTCTAATACTTCCTCAGATTCTTTAGATTTCAAGAAATAAATCCAAGTCTTTCTAGAGTAGTCATCAATAAAAATAATGTAACACAAGAAACCACTCAGAGAAGCAACAAACATTGGACCACATAAATCAGAATGAATACGGTCAAGAATACATTTAGATCTACTTTTACTACTATGAAATGGACCTTTAGTATTCTTACCCAATGCGTAACCTCTGCAAGTGCCTTCATGCTCCTGGTTGAGTTTCGAAAGACCTGAAACCATCTTCTTCATGGTAGGTAGTGCTTGGAAGTGAAGGTGAGCCAATCTTCTATGCCAAAGTTCACACGAACTTGATGAATCATGCAATAGAGCTTGAAGTGGGCGGGTGCAAAGTTTGTAGAGGTTCTCATGACGAACTCCAATCACCCGAGTAGTCTTGATATTTGAGTTCTTTGTCCATGCAAGAACTTTGCCTTCTGAAAATGCAACTTGGTACCCCTTATCCTCCAAGGCTGAGATAGAGACAAGGTTTCGCTTGATACTTGGAAGAAATAAAACATCACTCAACTGCAAGGAAATACTAGACTCGAAATGATGAGAGGAGGTCCCAACTCCTTTCACAGAATAACTAGCATCATCTCCAATAATTACTTGAAGACTAGAATTTCGCTCCACCAAATCCGTTAGATGCTCTCTAAATCCGGTGATGTGGCGGGAGGCACCACTATCAATCAGCCAAGTATTGTTATCGGTAGGCACACTGCTTGAAAGAGCTGAATAGAATAGGAAACCACTTGAATCCTTTTGCGGAGAGATCTCATCAACATCTGCAATGGAAGCCTGCTGCTTAGGCCTGGTTGGACAATCCTTTGCATAGTGACCATACTTGTCACATCTAAAACATTGAACACGAGAGAGGTCCTTCTTCTTCTTGAATGTAGGAGCACCATCAGATCCCTTATCTCTATTCCTCTTGAAATATCCTTTCTTTCCTTCTTTCCCTTTCTTCTTCGAGGATTGTGCAGCAAGAACATGAATGTCTTTATTAGTAGAGCTTTGACCAATACCTCTCGTAGCCAACCTAGACTCTTCTTGAATACAATCTGCCCTCAAACGATCAAACTTAGGGAGTTTTGATCTCGCATTGATTCCTTGAATGTAAGACTCCCAAGATGAAGGAAGACCATTAAGAGCCAACATGGTCAAATCCTTGTCATCAACAATATGACCAATAGTAGAGAGCTGATCTCTCAACTCGGTGATCTTCATGAAGTATGAGATGACGTATTCTCCTTTCGCCATCTTGACATAATGAAGTTGCTGCTTTAATGCAAGAGCACGACTTGTGTTGTTGATCTCATACATCTCCTCCAAAGTCTTGAACATATCTCTTGCAGATTTTAGCTTGGAGATAATCGGCACAATGTGGTCTTTCATGGAATCCACCAACATTTTTTTCGCTTTAGTGCCATTGCTCCCCCATTGTAATTTCTCATTCTCATCGGATGGTTCGGGAACTTCGCCCTCCATGAACACTGCTAACTCATTTTCCTCCAAGGCGAGCATGACTCTGAATCTCCAAGATGTGAAATTAGATGCTCCCTCAAGTCTATCTTCGATCTTGAGCCTGTTCACCATCTTGACGGTAAGATAGATGCAAATAAGGATGAGAATAAGAATAGAGTATATTGCTGCTTGACTAAATCTGATCACGATCTTTCTTATACCCACTTTGATACCATGTTAGATTTTTTTTTTATGATCAGATTAGATAGACAGTATTTAATTCAAAAAAATCAGACACACAACACAGAATATACCCTGGGAAAACCCTCCACTTGAAAACCCTCCACTTGAGGGAGAAAAACCCAGCAACAATATATCACTTATATATTGAATGTCAACACAAATATCTCCTTTACAAAGAGTCCGATATGAAGGCCAATTAGAAGCACCACAATCTGATGCTAACACAGTGACAAAGTAATGCAATCTGCTAAAGATAAACTCAGCCTTCCACAAAATATCGATCTGCACTTGATGACAAACTCGCACTTGTGTATATCGAACTTGAGAACAATGAACTGAATGAATGTATGAGATACAACCATCAAATATATATACAAGATAAAGGAGAGGATGTGACCCTTCAAGGCTCCATTTCTGCCTTCCCCAAAGATCACAACTTCTAAGATAAAGTCGGCCATCAAAAGAATGTGACCCTTCATAAAATCGCGTCCACAAAATGCATGAGGTCGGCCACAGCAAAGATCGCATCCCTTCATGAATTTGTGCCTTCATAATAATTAAATATCATTTAATATAAAACGTGCCTCTTCATAAAGATACGACTTGCAATTTAAATAGCCAATAGGCTATAATTTAAATTGCGTTCATTCGCGGGCTGGAAGTAGAAGCCCGGTGCTGCTTCTAACATCAACAGCTCAAACAATCTTATCATTAGGTCTTCTATAGCATAATGTGGAAACTATTTTTAGGAATGATATTTTACCCTTGTTTACTGTAATTCTCATATTGCAGACCTTGTAATGTACCTTTTTATGAAATATGTAATTTTTTTGTATTGTTCTGATTATGGAAACATGGAAATTAATGCTGTAAGGAAACACTAGATTAGGTAATCAAACCCTAGGTTGCAAATGAAACCTAACCATAAACAATTTGTGATTTTATTTTACATTTACGGAAACTGAAATTAAATGCAAATTACCGAACCTTATGCTAATTGTAACCAGCTGTAAATTTTTTCAAAATTATAGAATAACAGCACAAGATCCAATACTAAATTATATTGAACATTCATTCACCAGCAGCAGCAGGTAATTAAGCTCACAGATTGGATTGCATTTTAATGACAGCTAGATTAACCATTTAATTTATATGGCAGATCAGTAGTAAATTATATCAAAACATGTGCTACGGTTAGATCCTAATTGTGCCAAACTAAGGATGGAAACATTGAATGACCAGCAGTAATTAAATCTTAATCCCGGTGACCCAAAATATACTTATTTCTAGATTGCAAATATCAATGAATAACTGGCGCTGTCTACATATAAATTACAATCAAAGTAAGCAGCATGTAAGTGCTGAATAATAAATATCAATTATGAAAATTTGTTGATAACATATACTGACCGTACTAAGAAGATATGCTGGAAGGTGTCACTATTGTAAATTGGCGCAACAATATGTAACCTCAGAAATTCGCTAATTTCGCCAATTTGATGCAAATGACAATCGCTCCAGCTGGTATAATTGCTTTGGTAGAATTAAGGGTTTTCATCCCCAAATCAAATTGTGGTTCCACGAAGTGTTTTGTTCTCTGGAATTTGCCAAATGAAGGGATTATATCATTGAGAGTTTAAATCTAAAAATTCATTCTGCAACAGTGACAAAATGGATGCTTTTCTTGGGTGTTTGCCTCACATATATAGGTGCCACCTTTGGGCCCATAATTAATTTTCATTTTACCTTTTTCCCTTCTAAGTGCCTAAAAGTAATTTTAAAAATAAAATATTACTTAGGCCTAATTGTGTCTCATTTAGACAGCTGGACCAAAATATAAAACATTTCCCTTATAATGTCCCTTAGCTAATAGGCTACAGGTCTTAAATCAAATCCTTCATTTTTGAGAATGGGACATGACAGTCCTGATACTTTGTTAGTGATTAATTAGGTCCGATTTCATTATTTCAAGTTCTGAGATTAGTTGTGGTATAGTATTCTTTTAAAAGAACGGGAAAGTAAATCAACAGATTGCTATCCTAGGACTGTTTTCTGTTGACATTAGTGGTACTATGACAGTGAAATATGCATACAATGATACCTCATTGCTATAGTGAATGTTATGTTTGAATTTTTTGTATGCTATCGCTACTTTAAAATGCATGCCTCTATCTCAAACGTTCATTTTCCTTAAAATCAGTTTTCATATTTTAATTTGAACAAACCATGGATGATAAAGTTAACAGGCTCTTTAACAGTCCATGGATGCCTTTCTTGAGTGTTTGCTCACGTGTAAAGGCAACCTTTAGGCCCATAATTAGTTTTAATTTTACCTTTTTCGCTTCTAAGCATGTAAAAGTACTTTTAAAAATAAAATATTACATAGGCCTAATTGTGTCTCATTTAGACAGCTGCACCAAAATATAAAATATTTCCCTTATAATGTCCCTTAGCCTATGGGAAAAGGAATAGGCTGTGGGTCTTCAATCAAATCCTTCATTTTTTTAGAAGGGGACACGACAGTCCTGATACTTTGTTACTGATTAATGAGGTCCAAATTCATTTTTCCAAGTTCTGAGATAAGTTGTGGTATAGTAATCTTTTGAAAAAGAAAGAGAAAGTATATCAACAGATTGCAATAGTAGGACCGTTACTGTTGACATCAGTGATACTATGACAGTAAAATACGCATACAATGATGCCCCATTGCTATAGTGAATGTTATGTTTGAATCTTTTGTATGGTATTGCTAATTTAAAATGCATGCTTCTATCTCAAACGTTCATTTTTCTTAAAATGAGTTTTCATGTTTTAATTTGTACAAACCATGGAAGATAAAGTTAACAGGCTGTGTAACAGTCTATGCTTGCTTTGGACTTATATCCTGTGTTATATGGTTTTTTTTCTTTATGCATGTACAAATTCATAGCTTTACATGATATAAACCTATATGCTGTATATGTTGTGGGTTAATGCTTTTGGCCGAAGTTCATATATTCTTGAAGTTCATGTATAATACCAATAGGTTAGCATGCATACTAGTGAGTTTACTACTCTACTGAACATTTCAATATTTCTGTAGGCCATCTAAGCTATTATTTAACTTTAAACAATTTTACAGGATCTGTTTCTGCAGATGAAGACAGGCAGCACATATTTGTTTCGGACAGTAATCATCATCGCATAATTGTAGCCAATGCAAATGGAAGGATTTTAGATTGTGTAAGTCTTTTATGCTGATGCATATCATGTTACATGGAGAGATCCTACTTATTTTCTTTTTCTAGTACACAAACATATTGTTTGGCTGTCTACATAAATGATACCAATGAGATTTGTGCTATATCTCTTAACTGTCCTTTGTTTAGTGTCCATGTTCTTCAATATTGACAATGAGAAAACTTGAAAATCCTGAGAAAGATATGACATTTACTAGTTTTGTGTTTCTTCAACAACTTTGTTAAAGTATGTGATTCTGTTTATTGTTTGTACTTTGTAGCTCTTTTTTTGTGCAAGTTTTTAGTGAAAGAATTCTCATGATTTTACAGTTTTTTTGTTTTGTTTTGTATTTTGGAAACATTCAACCACACACAATCTCAGTGCATGGGGAATGCATCATCAAAATGCAGATTTTATCATGTGGTTCAGAAGCTGCGTTTGAGGGGTTTATTTTCCTGGGACTTACACTCAGACTCAATGGATCTGGGTAAAAATAGTTCGATTGCTTTAAATAAGAGAAGCTAGCCCTGTGGGGCTTAAACATACACCAATTATTTTCATGGCAATCGTTCTACCTTGCCAATAGAGCATGGTCTACTGGACTGGACTTTTACAATTTTAAATCTATAGGGGATAAGCCGTTTTAGTTGAATTGTTATGGTATATCCTATTTGTGTTTGTTTAGTCTACATGCTTATGGTGCTTGTTGGGGTTTCAAAATAATATATATCTGTATTTATATTTTTTTGTTCTTCTGGACTGAAACTTGTGCAGTTTTAATTTATTATGTGATAAATTGGTTTTTCGTTTAATCAAACAGGGTATTAATATTATGCATTGGAGCTGATTTGTGAGTTTATAGTCTATGTCCGGGGTGCTTCTTGGGATTTTGAAAATATGTTAATTAAATCTGAGGTTCTCATAATTGAAACTACTGCATCATTTGTGGTGAAAGCAGCTCATTTATGAAAGTTAGTAGTTTCATAATGACCATTCAAGCACAAGTCCAATTTAATCATTAATGTAATTGTAACCAAATCTGATCAGACAAGGAGCCTAAAACTAAGGAAATTCTAAGTGTAAGAATTCTACTTTGTATTCTAACAGATTTTATTTTACTGGTGTAGAATGTGCTGATTGCAGAACATTAATGATTTCGATGACTGCATATCAATGAAGGAACAATGATAAATACCTTTTGGAGACTCACCTCTAAGGGATGCGTCTCATGAGAGGACGTGTCTCCACTTGTCTAGTCTATGTCCGGGGTGCTTCTTGGGATTTTGAAAATATGTTAATTAAATCTGAGGTTCTCATAATTGAAACTACTGCACCATTTTTGGTGAAAGCAGCTCATTTATGAAAGTTAGTAGTTTCATAATGACCATTCAAGCACAAGTCCAATTTAATCATTAATGTAATTGTAACCAAATCTGATCAGACAAGGAGCCTAAAACTAAGGAAATTCTAAGTGTAAGAATTCTACTTTGTATTCTAACAGATTTTATTTTACTGGTGTAGAATGTGCTGATTGCAGAACATTAATGATTTCGATGACTGAATGAAGGAACAATGATAAATACCTTTTGGAGACTCACCTCTAAGGGATGCGTCTCATGAGAGGACGTGTCTCCACTTGTCTCCACAAGTGGAGACACGTCCGCTCATGGGACGTGTCCCTTTGGGCGTGCGGGTCTCAAAGTCAACCGACTAACACTCGGTTTAACAAGTTTAATATATATAAGCCCTCATACATGGCGGATATGGTTATATGAGTTTATTCAATGCAGAATTGAGCATCATTTTATTATATTGAATTTATGCATGCATATAGATTCAATTTTACTTATTTTCCAGAAATATGTTTAAGGATTAAATTCGATCACATACAAATGATGATGATGCTATTTAGCAATCATCATTTATATCTGACCGAAGCTATATCCCATTAACACTCCCTCTTAGCTAGGGAAGATATTTCAAATCAAATAAGTGGAGATATCACCTTCACACGTGATATCGAAGATATGATATGTTTTCTCAATATTGTCAAGTCACATGACATTCTTCATAACACATCTTCATTATGGTATGTGCACTGACATCAAGTCACATGATGTCTACCATAATTCATGGCATATCCACGGATATATAATTAGCCACCATGATTATCTCTTAAGGATCACAATGATCTTCAAATGATATCAAGTCCCATGATATTCATCAAAAGTGTCCAAGAGATACTATCATGACATGTCCACAGATATCAAGACACATGATATCTATCATGACAGTTCAACTCATCATTGTAGAGTCGTCACTTTACAATGACAAATACAAGTGTTCATTATTATAAAGATCGTCACCTTTCAATAATGTACACAGGGGAGAAGGCCCATAAGGTCATGGAGTCACACAGATGACAAAAGAGTTTACACATTAAACATCTTTATATATTAGTACAGCTTATAAACAATTTGAATTTTAGAAATAAATATCAAATGACATTTCAACCATACCAAGTTTCTTCTTGAAGTGCTCTACCTTGATTCAGGAGAGAGGCTTGGTGAGAATGTCTACAATTTGATCATTTGTACTAACATACTCCAACTGGATTACTTTCCTTTCTACCATATCTCTTACATAATGATAGGGGATCTCAATGTGCTTAGATCTATCATGGAAGACAGGATTTACAGAGAGTTTGATGCAACTCTGATTATCACAATGAATAATCGTAGGATTCAAGAGCTCACCAAAGAGTCCCACAAGCGATTTACGAAGCCAAACTGCTTCTCTTGCTCCCATAGAGGCTGCGATGTATTCAGCTTCTGTTGAGCTCTGTGCAACTGAAGACTGTTTTCTGCAGATCCAAGAGATCATAGCCAATCGCAAATTGAAGCAACATCCTGATGTGCTTTTCCGATTGGTTACACTTCCGGCCCAGTCTGAATTAGAGAATCCATGTAGATCTAGTTGATTATTTTTGTAAAGAAGACCATATCCAATAGTGCCTTGAAGATATCTCATAATATGTTTCACAACCATAAGGTGAATTTCCTTTGGCTCACACATGAACTGGCTTAGAGCATTCACTGCATAGCAAATATTAGGTCTGGTGTTAACCAGGTACATCAATGATCCAATCATTTGTCTATATAGGGTTGAATTTGCACACTTGGACTCTGCAGCTGCTTCTTTGAGTTTGTGAAGATTGGTTTCCATAGGTGTAGACATGGGTCTACAATCCAACATTCCAGATCTCTTCAGAATATCAATGGTATACTTTCCTTGGTTTAGTATGATGCCATCTGGTTTCTGCCAGACTTCCAAACCTTAAAGTAAAGATTAGGGTCTGCATCATTCTTGGAGAATCCTAGTCCCAAGAGGTAGCTGTCAATTCTTTCATACCAAGCCCTGGGAGCCTGTTTAAGTCCATATAGTGCTTTCTTTAGTTTGCATACATGTGAGTCAGGTTTATGTATCACAAAACCTTCGGGCTGTTCTAGATAGACTTCCTCTTCAATGGTTCCATTTAGGAAGGCAGTTTTTACATCCATTTGGTGAATCTTCCAGCCTTTAGCTGTTGCAATGGCTATCACAACTCTCACAGATGTGTAACGGGTAACAGATGCAAATGTTTCTTCATAATCAATGCCTTCCTTCTGTGAGAAACCTCTTGCCACAGAATGTGCCTTGTATTTTTCTATACTTCCATTAGCAGCATGTTTGATTTTGAAGAGCCATTTAGAAGAGACAACAAATTTCCCTTTTGGTCTAGTCACTATATCCCATACATCATTTTTTAGAATGGACTGATACTCTTTTGTCATTGCATCCTTCCATACTTGATGTCTGAAGGCTTCTGAGACATTGGAGGGTTATGAATTTATGATGTTATTCATTAGAGCAACATAGCTAGAGAACCTTCTGGGTCTTTTACTTTCCCTGAATGTTCCTTTGGGTGCTGCATGATCCTCGGCTTCTTTGATCATCTTTCTAGCCCAAAGTGGCCTCTTTTTGTTGTTGACATTTGTATTCTCATCTAAAGTAGAAGGAATTTCATGTGGCACTTCCTCAGGATGCTCCCTCTCAGTCTCATGGGTAGAATCCTCGTATAAGATTCTAGGTGAATAAGTTTCTATCTCATTTGAACTTCTTGCCCTTTTGAATGCAATGTCTTCTTCAAAGATGACATCTCTGGTCAATTCAATTTGTTCCTGCTCGGGTATGAAAATCTTGTAAGCTTTGGAGGTTTCACTATATCCCATAAATATCCCTTTCTTTCCGGAAGGTTCTAGTTTGAATCTCTTCTCTTTGGGCACATGAATATAGACTGGGCAACCAAAGATCCTAAAATGACTAATGTCAGGTTTTATGCCAGTAAAGGCTTCTTTAGGAGTTTTGTTATCAAGATAAGAATGAGGACATCTATTTTGAATATAGACAACAGTCCTAGAGGCTTCTGCCCAGAAAGAGGTTTCAATGTTCTGGTCAAGTAACATTGCTTTTGCAGCTTCTACAATGGTTCTATTTTTCCTTTCAGCAATCCCATTTTGTTGAGGGTTGTAGGCTACTGTAAACTCCCTCTTAATCCCAGCATTCATGCAAAATTCCTTAAAGATTTCAGAGGTATATTCTTTCCCATTGTCTGTACTTAAGATTTTTATTTTATTCCCAGAGAAGTTTTCAGTAAGAGCTTTGAACTCCTTGAACCTTTTAAGGATTTCTATTGACTCTTTACACTTAAGAAAGTAAATCCAAGTCTTCCTAGAGAAGTCATCTACAAATATGACATAGTATAGGAAGCTTGCCTTGGAGGGTACAGACATGGGTCCACATAAATCAGAGTGCACCAATTCTAATACATTTTGGGTTTTGCTCAAGCTAGTGTGAAAAGATCCCTTTGTATTCTTACCTAGGGCACAACCTTTACAAGTTCCTTCATGAATAGGTTTTAACTTAGGTAATCCTGATACAAGTTTTTCTACGGAAGGTAGGGCACGAAAATGAAGGTGTCCTAATCTTCTATGCCAAATTTCATTTGAATCAGAAGTATCAAGAGTAAGGGCTTGCTTGACTTCAGTGCGTAGTTTATAAAGATAACCTTGTCTTACACCTATGGTTAGAGCTTTCTTTATAGTTGAGTTCTTAGGCCATGCTAGAACTTTCCCATCCATAAATGTAACCCTATATCCATTGTCTTCAAGAGTAGAGATGGATATTAGATTCCTCTTTATTCCAGGTACGAAGAAAACTCCAGTGAGTTGAAGGGAGAGACCAGATTTCAATGTGATGGAGCAAGTTCCAATCCCTTTTACTTGATGTGCAGAATCATCACCAATTGTTACTTCTTCATTAGATTCTTCAGTCATAGTGTCTAAGTGTTCTCTAAACCCTGTGATGTGCCTTGAAGAGCCACTATCAATCACCCAATTGTTGATATTGTTAGATACTTGACTTGTTAAGGCTGAATAGAATACAAATTTCTCAGAATCATGGTCTGAATTTGGGTTTCCTACTTTAGCAAATGATGCTTGTTGTTTTGATCTGTCAGGGCACTTCATTGCATAGTGCCCATATTGATCACATCTAAAGCATTGCACTTGAGATATGTCTTTCTTCTTAGAAGATCCCTTTCCATTGGAATTTCTCTTTCTTTTAAAAGATCCTTTCTTGTAGGAGTTTTTCTTATTCTTTTTATTAGACGATGTGTTGAGTACATGAATGTCTTCATCTATGTTTTTCTGTTTATTTTCTTTTGAGGAGAGTCTTGTTTCTTCTTGAAGGCAGTTAGTTCTTAGCCTGTCAAACTTAGGGAGTTTAGATCTTGCACTTATTCCTTGAACAAATGACTCCCATGAGTTTGGTAGGCCTCCTAGTGCAATTAGAGTTAACTCTTTGCTATCAATCTGATATCCAATTGTGGATAATTGATCCCTTAGTTCAATGATCCTCATGAAGTATGCATTAATGGACTCTCCTTTGTTTATTTGAGAATTGTTGATTTGCCTCTTTAATGCAAGAGTCCTACTGGTGTTGTTGATCTCATAGGTACTCTCAAGAGATTTGAACATATGATATGCAGTTTCATGTTTTGCTAGGATGGGCACTATATGATCCCTAATTGCATCTACTAAGATTTTCATGGCTTTTTCATTGTTTTCAATCCATTGAGTTTTCTCAGAATCAGCCTCTGGTTCTTTTTTATTTTTTCTCACAAGTGAGTAATTTATTCTCTTTAAGGATCATCATGATTCTAAATTTCCATGATGTGAAGTTGTCTGCTTCTGCAAGACGATCTTCAAATTTGATTACACTTGACATTATGAAGACAGTGATGTGAATACGATTTTTTTTATTTAAAATGCGAATTTTCTAGAGCAATCTGATATCTATATTTGATTTGGATTCACACAAGGTGGCTCTGATACCATGTAATTGTAATCAAATCTGATCAGACAAGGAGCCTAAAACTAAGGAAATTCTAAGTGTAAGAATTCTATTTTGTATTCTAACAGATTTTATTTTACTGGTGTGGAATGCGCTGATTGCAGGACATTAATGATTTCGATGACTGCATATCAATGAAGGAACAATGATAAATACCTTTTGGAGACTCACCTCTAAGGGATGCGTCTCATGAGAGGACGTGTCTCCACAAGTGGAGACACGTCCGCTCATGGGACGTGTCCCTTTGGGCATGCGGGTCTCAAAGTCAACCAACTAACACTCGGTTTAACAAGTTTAATATATATAAGCCCTCATACATGGCTGATATGGTTATATGAGTTTATTCAATGCAGAATTGAGCATCATTTTATTATATCGAATTTATGCATGCATATAGATTCGATTTTACTTATTTTCCAAAAATATGTTTAAGGATTAAATTCGATCACATACAAATGATGATAATCATCATTTATATCTGACCGAAGCTATATCCCATTAACAATTAAATATGGTATCAAGTCCAAGAGTCAAGTGTTGGGAAAATGTGTCTGAACCTTGCATTCCTAATGTTCAATTTTAATACTTTTGTACACATTCTCTATATTGTCTTTTGTATATTTTATGTTCATGTGGGAGAGGTGGCGTCCCATTTAGAGATGACATGGAATTCATCTATAGTGATTTTTTTTCTCACATGAGGAGGTAGGTGTTCTACTTTGAGGTGGCCTAGTTTTGCCATATGTGGATATCTTGTGGTGTGTTTAAGGTCATCTTGGCCGGAGTAATGATAGATTCCTTTGACGCATAAGAGCATGGAATAGGAAGGTTACATCAGAATGTTGACCAACATAACGACAAGTTTGGACACTTGCCATGGAGCATCTTTGAATGGTTGAATGAGGACAAATTGGGGCACCCAAGTTTGGGTGGTCAAGTATGATAGTTTATGACAATGACATGTAAGGAATAACACTAAAAATAGCTAGGAGGATCTTTTATTGAGGGGGCTGTTGGAATTTGGTGTCTTGGTTTGAGTGCCATACCTCCTATGGTATCCCTAATGTTTTTCCCAAACCATTTATGATTTTCAGTTTGAAATCTTGCCTATTTATTCGTGCTTGGAGTTGCAGTTTGTACGAACATTTTTGCAGGTATTGTTATGCTACTGGAATCATTTTAGAATTGTATGTTGGTGAAACTCCTTTGAAGTCTTTCCTTTGCAAGTGTATTGTAAGCTACTTATTTTATTGAATAATACATTGGGCTGCTTTGGAGTGGGTCCTCAAGTACACTTGTGTTATTGTATATTGTTTACTTTATGTTTATATGTGCATCTACTTTCTGTAATTATAAAAGATTGAAATTTGTAAAGCATTCACCTCAATAGATTAGTGTAGGAAGTGTTTGCATGTAATGAACATCCCTGATTTTTTTTTTGTCTTGGCTTGTTTTCCAATGAAAGGTTTTGTTGATGTTTGCTTTCAGATAGCATTCAGAACTTTAAAACAACCATTTAGCATGAAACTAAACAACAGATCATATAGAAAATAGTGATGATCATAACTAGTTTATATTTCAGACTTCATGGAACATGTGCAAACATTTTATAACCAGATTTAAAACATATTGCAGACCTGGTATAGCCTTCAAAACACAAAGTAGAATGCTCAGATGTGATCCAATACCCAACCCTCAAGCATAAGGGGCTAGGGCACTTAGTTTGACCAATCTTCAAGCCTTCAAACACCTCAAACTTTGCTCCAGCACTGTCAAATTCTTCACCAGTAAATTCCAACGACCAAGAGTGATGAAAAGGAGTCAACTAAATGCAATCAGACCTGATACAAACCCAACATGCCTGAGATGAATCATACGAACTCCTAGGAGGGGTGACTAGCATTTAAAAGTCAGTTCTTTGCCAAACATGCCAAGTGAACACTCATTTTGTGGTGCTCAACAATGAGGAAAACTCAGAGACAATACCCAGAACGATACTGAGCAGTTCCACTGAGTTATGAGCAAACTTTTGTTTTCTAGTATATTAGAAAAAACACACCAGAACATTAAAAAAACATCTAATTACAACCAAACTAGAACACTCCAAGAAAGCTCACATCACACCAAAAACTAAACACCCCATATCAGAAAACTTCATAAATCTTCATCTTCTCCAAACCCAAATCACCAAACCAAGCCAAAATCACTGTCAATAGCAAACCAAGAGCGCCAACCAGCTAGGGTAGATGTTTCACCACCAAAACCAGCAACCAAGAGGAGGGTTTGAAGAGCACACAGGGGGGGGGGGTTAATCAGTATTTCAAACTTTAAAACTTTAAACTATATAAACCGTATAAAACAGAAATCAGAACATTAAGAGCAACATAAAACACCACGAATAAGATGAACTCCAAGATTATGTGGCAAACCCTTTCGGGTAAAAAACCACGGCAAATATTGCTTTTATTATCTTCAAAGGGCACCAACCCAGTTACACAAGTGAGCACCAACCCACTGAGAGCATCAACTCTCCCTTGAAGCACCAACTCCAAATGGTTAAAGCACCAACTCCAGCGTGAGCACCAACTTGCAAAGACACTGAAACTCAGATTCTCAAAACTGAAAACTGTCCCTTCATATCAACTGATACCATCATGCTTGCAAATTCACATATAATCTTCTCAAACAAAGGATATTCAATACTTCAAATCAGAATACTCATCACACCTTCTCCGTACACCCTAACTTTTCAAAATAATCTGCATAAGACAAAAACATACTCTGCCATTTTAAGTTCATCTTCAAATCAGGAACACTGTATCATCATGCAGCCCAAAAGACCACCTCTCTGAATTTCAGAGACACATGAGATTCAAATACTATTATTCTACCTCAACAAACTGTTCTGAAGATTTCAATAAAGTTCAACGGTCCTTACATGAACATCAACTCATACAGCTAACACTTCACATGATAAACCCAAAAATCTTTAATGCTGAAGCAACACCATTTGACAAAGAGTCGACCACTTCCAGAATCAATCTATGTCCCTATACTCAGACCCATCGAATCATGCCATTGTCCCGTATGATAGTGATTGCATTTGTAGACCCGTCTCTCACATAAACATTGACTCAGCATGAGTGCAAGTCATTACTGTGAGAAAACATTAACAGATTTCTGCAATCATGTTAACATCTTCACCAAAGTTCACGCACAGAGTAGTAAAAGCGGTACATTTTTAAATCTCAATGTCTTCTATCCAACCTGTGCCATAGTTTTCTCTAGCCCGCAAAATAGTAGAGTATAATCACGACCTCAAGACATACAACTTGAGCACATCAAACAAAAACCACTGAAGAATATAGCACCGCTTCTCATTTTCAGGTAGTCATTTACATTAGCGATGACCTCTTAAAACCTTTGTTCATCCTTCACAACTCTTAACAAAATCGACTCCATATATCTTCAGAACAAGCCACCAAATTTTCAATGCTACGTCCTTGTGATTTTTCAAGAATACTATCTCAAACCATTGTATCTTCACCTATCAATTCTCATGACACAGTAAAGAACATTGAAGCGAATCACAACAATGAATGATCAATCCATTTGAATGAGAACCGATATCATCCAAAGCCGCTAGCAATAATGTTCGATACTAACAATGGACAAAAAATAGACTTCATAAAATATATGTCGCTAGCACCTGTAAGAAATATTATCCGCCTATGATAAGATGAATCCCTTTTTTTAGAAAACGAGA
Organism: Sequoia sempervirens; assembly: GCA_007258455.2. Classification (NCBI taxonomy): domain Eukaryota; kingdom Viridiplantae; phylum Streptophyta; class Pinopsida; order Cupressales; family Cupressaceae; genus Sequoia; species Sequoia sempervirens. The sequence goes on along the minus strand of VDFB02352390.1, from coordinate 135,498 downwards.
ACGATATCACTTGCGTCCCTCATAAAGACTCTCCCAATAAAATGAACCTTCTAGAAAATATTAGTTAGAATCGACTTCAGATAACACTTGCGACCTCCAAGATGACTCACGTTAGGAGAATAAAAAATGCAAGTATCTCCATGATTTGAACCATACAAAGATGTTATGTGAGCATAATGAAAATTAAAACCATGATACCTTTTTTTGTCTTCTTGTTGTACCCAAACCAAATTTTTTGCTTCATTAAGGCATTTTGCGTATAAGAGTCTAAACCTTGTTAAAATGATGTCAAAACACTATTTTTAGGCAAATCAAGTATGGAATTTGTGTTAGTTTGATGTCTGGAAGATAATGGTGAAATTTGAAAAAATTGAAAATTAGGGTTTTTTGTACGCCTGTTTTAGTCGCCGAAACCCTAAAAATTGAAACTTGTCATAATTGACTGAAAAATGTTTTGGTTGGCTTATTTTGTTTCACAATCACAATGGTGAAGTTAGTTTCAATTAAAACTCAGTTTAAGTTTGGTGGGTAGTTTTCACTTTTTTAGATGAAAAATTAGGATTTTTGAGATTGTTAATGGAAGATGGTCAGAGACCGGATGTTGAAATCTAAGCCTAAAACACTCAAATGGAGAATCTGTGGCGAGATAAGTGTAAAATAATGCTATCTCGGAGGAGTTTTTGGCTGGGTTGAAAATCATCAAATTTTTGTAACTCTGGAGCACTAGAGCCCTTGGAGGCTAGGGACACCCTAGATTTTAGAGGCCTAGATGTTAGTTTTTAGGTTTGTCACTTCCGAGGAGATTTGTCGAGAATATTGTCAGCTTCACGATGAGCTATCTAGCCAGTCTGAAAGATATGTCTAGCACCTGATACGGGAGTTTCAGCGATAAACGAGGATGATGAAAAAATGAACAACACTGGAGGGAAAAGCGCAACTTTTGCAAAGGGCGCCCATCTTTTTGAAGGATTAGATGAATGTTTTTGACCAAACGACACCTAGGATGTTTGTCTCACATTTGATTAGGCTTCGCAACGCATCCGTCAGTGGGTGAATTTGAGTTGCGGAACTGCCGGGATCAGAGGTCAAACACGAGGTTAAATCTTGGTCAGAATGACAAGGAAAAGGCAAAAGCGCCCCTGGAGGCCAGGGGTGCCCAAGGTTTTGGAGCCTTGAATGTCTTCTTTTTGATGATCTCAAGTGTTCATCCTATCCGTGTTACATCTAGCTTTCCGTTGCATGCCTTCGTCAGATCAGAAGACGAGTAGTCAACCTGTAGCTGGAGTTTTAGTGGTATTTTAGCCAGTTGGAAAAATGGCTCTCTGGAACAAAAAGCGCCCTTGGAGGCCAGGGGCGCCCTTGATTTTGAGACAACAAATGTTGGAATTTGATGAAGTGTTGTCTTGAAGCTATTGTGCAGAATGGAGCTAGGAGCCAGCTCTGCAGTGAGCCAGTTATCCAGTCATGAAACTTTTTTTGAACAAAAGTTACGAGGGAGTCAAGTTCACCTTCATAAGGGATGAAGTTGATGAAAATATGGCTAAGTCTGAGAAAAAGCGCAACTTTTGTAAAGGGCGCTTGGATTTTGAGGCCTCATATCTTAGTTTTCTGGATTGCAGTCTCAAGGAGTGATTTGGGTAGAATTGGTCCTACTCTGCAACGCAACTATTAGCCAGTCAATTGGTGATGGTAGTCAATTAGAGTCAGTGATTGAACAGGAGAAACGAAGAGGTTTCAAAATCCAAATTTTCATTAAAAATGACTAATTCTGGACAAACGCCTAAAGTCAAAGGTTGACTTTTTGAACTCAAGATGAAGAGGCACACATTAAAGGTGGGATTTAAATATTATTTTAATATTTAAATATTCAACTTAAAGGGGAATATTTTAATTGTTTAAAATGGACTATTTTTAGCATGCATGGTCAGTTAACTGAATTGCATGCTAAGTTAACTGAATAAGTTAAAGGTGGCGCCCTTTTTAGGGTAAATCTAACATTCAGTTACCTTTTTTAAAGCCCCAATCAGATGAGGTCATATATTTTGAGGTCCAATTAGAATTAAATTTAATATTTTTAGAGGTGGCGCCTTATTGCATGAGGATGGATGATTTTGAGCTTGAATTTATTTATTTAAGTCTTCAAAGTCGCCATTATTCTCATATCAGAGTTTAGTGAAAGGCAAATTTCTTGAGCAATTGAAGATTCAAAGGTTCTTTGAGTTCAATTTTTTCAGTGCTGAGTTCAAATTTTACAGAAGATTGATTTTCCAGAGTTAGATTTTTCAGTGCATGCAGGTTTCATTGAATCTCAGTCAAGCATAGGCGAATTTCTACAAAAGCAGAATAAACAAAAAACAAACTTCTATATTCTGTCTAATTTCTTCTATTCTCGTCTTAGGTATTCTTTGCATGTCAAAGAAAACGATAGAATATTTAGAGTTTGATCATCTGGGTTCACATACTTTAGTGACAACAGCAAAACCCATGTCTTCGATTTTTTCGAGGAAATTGCCTGTAGCTTTTATTCTAAAGCTCTGTGCTTTTTTTGTCCAAGAATTCCTTTGCACGTGGGTTAGAAACACATCTTTTTCAAAATTGAACTATCTGGGTTGCCTTAGAATTCCGTTCTGCACAAAACCCATGTTCTAGATTTTCTCAAGAAAATTGCCCCAAGTGAGCTCTAGAACCCTTGCTTTTCTCCAATGAAAAACCTCCGCATGCCTAGCTAAAACTCATTTTTTCGAATTTTATTGGTCTGGGTTTGCTTAGAATTTGATTATGCACAAAACCCACGTTTCAAAAAAATTCCGATTTTTTTTCCCGCCACTAGCTATTTTTAGCCTTGTCCAGAGCTTTTTCAGCCTTTTCGGAAAGTTGTCCGAACATTCCCAACTTCACAGTCAAAAGTCCTCATTTTCAAAATGCAGTTCAACCCCATAGATTATAAGACCAAATCGGTCCTGATGCATGATTTTGTGAAACCACCGACACAACCCTGGGTTGTGTCTATCCGGTGGTAAATCTGAACACTTTGGAGGGCGTTAGCAGCAATACATTGAAGAATCTTGAGCGTTCCGGGTTGCTGGCAGCAGGGTCTATTCCCATCACAACTTTCAATCTCAAGTTTGTTCTTGCTTGCATCAAGCACTACGACTCGTCTACACGACAAATCAGATCAGTTGATGGGAGATTCATCTGCAGCCTTAAGCTGAGGGACGTGGAGAAATGCTTCGCTATTCCTCCTCGTTCAGACAATTTCACTGTGGTCATTGAGGCTTGTTAGAAGATATGGTATGAAGATCAAGAGCGCTCACAGAGGAAGGTTGCTCAGAGATGGTTGAAAATACAGAAGACTAACATGCCTAAAAAGGTTGGTTGCGGTGAATTCAAGGATGAAGTTGCTGTTTTGATATCTCTACTCAATTGGGTTACTGGTCAAGAAGAGGCTAATATTTTCCGACCATGGATGATTTACATCATTTCTAGGATCCTTGATGGTACAAAGCACTTTGATTGGGCCATGTTGATCAGTGAGTGCCTTCATCAGCAGATTACTAGATTCCTCAAGATCTACGAGTTTCACATGGTGTCTTACTTGATCTACTTGGTTGCATCTCAAGGCAGTTTTAGACACCTGAAGACTAACGGGACTCTGGGTGTTCAACATGTTCGAATATTACTCTCAGTTGGAGTTTTCTAAAGCTGAACAGGATTTCATGGCAGTAAATGATCACGTTTTCATGAAGACAGTCAGGGATCTCGACAATGAAATGCACATCTGGATTTCAGCAGAGGCCAAATCAGTGATGGAGAGTTGGGTGGATTGGTTCATTCAATTCCCCACTTTCACATATATCCGAGTCTATGGATACGTCAGAGAGCCTCTGATGTTACCAAGGTACTCGTCAGACAAAGTCCTTTTCATGGAGTTTCTTAGACAAGCTCAACACGTTCACTCTTTTCTTCGCAGTCGCCATAAGTCTGCAGTTTGCTTTCCTTTCGGATTGGGTATTTTCACATGCAGGACTACCGCGGATTGCAAGTTTATGACAAATGAGCTTGAGAGATTTAACTTTAAGTACCATGTTCAAAGGCGTTCCTATGATCCTTTGGGTCAATATGCAGCCAGGTTGGAGCAAGGGATTGCACATAAGCCAACACTTGAAGATTTTTGGGCTAATTGCGAGGATGAATTTGAAGTCTGTCGCCGTCACTACTACAGACTTACTATTGCTCAAATTGTTGATTATCTATCAGAGGATGTTGAGGGTTTGTCAGATGATGACAAAGAGGTTCTACTCAGTTCATATGTCAAAGATCAAGTTGCTCGCCAACCACTTCGCTCACTAGATTGGTACGCTAGGGAGAGTACTTCCATTGAGGACGTGTCTAAATCAGTTATCAAGACAAGCAAGCAGTTCTTGGAGAGTATGCGAAGGCGCAGGTCAGTTCCAGTTACGGAGCCGCCAGTTGGTTTTTCTTCATTGCCTTCTACTTCGAGGTCAAGGCCTCGGGTTAAGGTTATTTTGAAGCCACGTGAAGGGGTTAGACTCAGCGAAAACACAAAGGGGAGGACTACTGGCAAGCGAAAGAAAAAACCATAGTAACGAGATTCAGATTCAGCTTGGACTCAGTTAGGGTGACTTGACTCATGACTCGGGACTCGGCGCAGACTCGGCAAAATGAAAAAAGGTATAAAAACCCTAGAAATTTAGAGATTTTTAAGGATTGGAAACTTGTTTCAAGCACCCTTTATTAAATAAATATTAAAGACACAATAACATCATTAAATAGAAGCAAATTTGATCACATACACAAGTATACAACGATCACTTAAGTATAGAGTACACAAATTGTAGTTGAGCTACTGAAGGAAATAGCATATTGTTGTATCCCAAAATTAAAATTTTTGTTACACTTAAGACATTTTGAAGAAATGAGTAGTCTTGTTAAATCAGTCAAAAAGGTCAAAATTTGGGTGTGCATGTCTTGCATGAGGGGTTAAAATGCAAAATTTTCAAAATCTGATGATCTGGGTCTGTTAAGATTGATCTAATCTACAAAACCCAGATCTCTGTTTTTCATCCCTACTTTATAGGAAAACTGCTATTTTTAGAAATTTTCTGAAAATAGTGACTTTTTCTGGGGTTGTTTTCAAAAGGATACTGGCAAAACTTTCTAAAAATAGAAAGTTGGTCCGTTAGAGTTCAAACTGATTTCGATTGGCTCAAAATACTTCCATATTAGGCTGGTGCAATCAGAATCCCAAAATAATCAGTTTTGCTCTACTGGGTCTATTATGCTTTTTCAGAAGCATAACAGGAGCTCCGAGGTCATCAATGATCGATCACACCTTTAGGTGTTAGATTCTTTCAGCGTTCAGCGAGCGAGTTGGTGACAAGCAGAAGAGCAGAGAAGGTGAAAGGTGTGAAAATTTTCTATGCTTTGCTTGTCATGGTAGCCTTTGATTAATTGAAATTAGGGTTTGAGCATCCAATCAAAAAGTTCCTCAGTTTTCTTCCGGCTCCATAATGAATCCGGCCAGTGCGGTCATCGGATCATCCGGTCTATGAGGATTTAAGGTTTGAGCAGGGGAGGATTCGTAGTCAGGTGAAAAAAAGAATGAAAAATATCAAAATTTGATTAAGTATGAGAACACAAGAGCCTTGTTGAGAAGAAACTTGACTTTTAGACACCCTAACTTTCGGCCCGATTGGGGTTTGTGAATATCTCAATCTTTTTAGTAATGGGTGATACAATGCTGTCTCATAATCGAACGTAGTATCCAATCTCTAGATTCGTCAAAAATGGAACATACAAAGCAGTTTGAACTTGAAGAAATTAAATCAAGAAAATAGCTAAGTCTGAAGGTTTAGGCATGGGAGAAGGCGCCCAGTTTTTCAAGACTCATCGATGAATTTGGAGATGTAGCTCTAACACGCGGTTCTTTAGAATTGATCAAACTCTCAGCGAGGATATTGACACATCAATGGAGTTTGGGTCCTTGAGGATATGAGAAGAACCGGAGGGTTTGATGAGGCTAAAATCAGACTCAGCCGACATGAAGAAATGAAAATCTTCTAACTCACGGTGAGTTTGGGCACCCCAACTTGCCAGGGGCGCCCAAGATTTTGAAGGCCCAAACTCAACAATTTGCTGAAGTTTCTCCCAGGAGATCCTCTTAATATCTCCTCAACTTCGCAACGAGCATAACCATCAGTCCATCCAATGCCTGGATCACCAGATTCGACAAGATCATTTGTAGAGGAGAGAGTTGATGAAGAATTGAAAATCATAAAAATGGCTAACTACGGACAATGAAACCCATGGAAGCCGACTCCCATGAATTGAAGGTCAAAATGAAGTTTTTAACGGAAAGCCTCAAAACAATCTTCTCGAAGCAGGTTAGGCTCCATGATGAATCATTAACAACTCATCGGTTGGTTGCAAAGGCTGAAATTGAGGTCCATGGAGTTAAAGTTGTGAAAAGTTGAGAAATATAAAAAAAAAAATGACAACATTTAACGATGGGCGCCCTAGCTAAGAGGCGCCCAGCCTCATGCTGTAATGAAATTTGCAAGATTTTCAAAAAAAAGAAAATCGCAAGAGGATGAGGGCGTCCAAGTTCAATGAACAAAAGTTTTTAGGGTTTTGAAGATAAAAGCAAAAGAAAGCAAGCTTATTTCAAACCCTAAGTCTATTTAACACCTCTCTGCAATATAATTTTCATTATTTTTGCAGGTAGCATTCAAAGGAGAAAGTTGGAGCAGCAAGTTTGAAGAGTTTTTCATAATTCAAGAACTCATGTTTGTTGGTTATTCATCAAATTTTTCAGATCAGCAAGCATAAGGCCTTGCTTTTTCAAGCTTTTTCATCCAGAAGATCAAATTTTTCAAGAAGGCCAAGATTTTCAGTTTTCAGCCATCTGGGTCTTTTCACCTCACTCTTCTGAAGAAATTTTCAAGAACTTCATCAAGTTGCAGCAGCTGCTTTTTATTTGCATGTCAGTGAAATCCTCAGTGCATTCAATTTTCAATCATCTGGGTCCTCTCAAATCAGCCTTCTGAAGAAAACTCATATCACAGCTTTTTTTTAAGCAAATTTCAAATTTTAGGGTTGGCTGCTTTTTCGATCAGCCATCAGTGTTTTGCCAATCTGATCAACTGGGTCCATTTATAATTGTATTCTGAACAAAACCCAAGTGCCATCTTTTTTCGTGAAAAATTGAAGAAATTAGGGTTTGTTGCTTTTTTAGTATAAAATCAAAATTTTCAAAAACGGACGATTTGGGTTGTCTTGCAACGAAATTCTAAGCAAAACCCATATCTCAGAAAAATTCTCAAAAATTTGTTCGTTAGAGGAAGAAAAATCAGCATTCTAAAAATAGTAAGTTGCTCAAAACTTGTTTGAACCTAGGCGTGTTTACAGTCATTTTTCAAGGTTTCCGAAATGGAGTACACTCCCAATGTTTTCAAGACTGAATCAGCTCTCTATTATGATTACATCAAAACAGCTGAGACGGACTTGCATCACATTAAGCCGGTGTTTGATCTACACGCTTGGAGAGCGCAAGCAACACTTCAATAAAAAACATGGGACACTCTGGACTCCTCGTAGCAGCGTCTATTCCTATATCAGTTCAGAGTCTCGAGTTCATAATCGCTTGCATCAAACATTACAACCCGGCTACAAGGGAGATTCAGTCAGTTGATGGCAGATTGATTTGCAGTTTGAAGCCTGACATGATCGAGAAGTGTTTTTCCATTCCCCCTTGGCTTGAAAGTGTCACTATCTCAAGGGGTGAATGTGAGAGGATATGGGAAATGCACAAGGACAAGTACAGTAAGAAGATTGCACAAAGGTGGATGAAGGAGAAGCATAAGACTTTGCCTAAGAACGTTGGGCGAGGTGAGTTCAAAGATGAGATTGCTATCATAATCACCTTGCTCAACAGGGTAACTGGATCAGAAGACGCTACCAAGTTTCAGCCTTGGATGTTTTACGCCATACCCCACATCATGAAGAAGACCAAGTTCTATGATTGGCCTACCTTGATCAGCGACAGCCTACATCAACAGATAACAGAATACTTCTAGTTTCATGAGTTCCTTATGGTTTCTTACCTAGTCTCCCTGGTGGCCTATCAAGGTCAATTCAGAGGGTTGAACACTGAGGGATCACTGAGCGTACAGTATATATACAACTACTATCCTTAGTTGGAATTCACGAAGTCACGACATCACTACAAGAGAGTGAACGAGGCTTTTCTGATGTACGCAGTGTGGGACCTGGACAATGAATTGCACGTTCATATCTCTTCAATTGCCAGGGCAGTGATGGTGGAGTGGGCAGATTGGTTCATACAATTTCCTACTTTCACCTATCTTAGGTTCTATGGCTTTTCAGGTGCCCCGCTCATGCTACCAAGGTACTCGTCAGATGAGGTCGTCTTCATGGAGTTCTTAAGGCAGGCACACATTGTCCACGCATTTTTAAGGAATGGAAAGAAACCCGCTCTCAATTTTCCATTGGGATTGGGAATGTATACATGCAGGACGACAACAGATGCTAAGACAATGGGAGATGAGTTAGACAAACTTGGCCTCAAGTCTTACAGCGAGAGACGATCATTTGATCCTCATGGTGTCTACGCTGGTCGGCTTGAGAAAAACTATGCTCATATATCCGCCCTTGAAGATTTTTGGGCTAATTGTACAGATGAGTTCGAGGTAAGAAGGCATAGTTACAGCAGGTTCACTCTTCACTAGATGAAAGACTGCTTAAATGAAGACATAGAAGGGTTGTCAGATGATGATGAGGATGTGCTTCTCCCGATGTATGCTTAGAAGCGAATTGAAGATCAGCCCCTTCCTCAAGTCAATTGGGCTAATAAAGAATCCTTCTCAGTCGAAGACAAGACAAGACAAGTCCGTGAACATAGCAAGGTTTTCCTAATCCTTAAGAGGAAAAACTCCATTCCAGTAGCAGAGCCGCCAAGGACAATTCCCTCTTCTTCCAGAGCACAGTCAAAAGGGAAGGGCAAAAGTCAGTCTCAAGAAGGCGTCAAAGGTAGTAGATCAAATAAAAATGTAAGAAGAAGGTTAGACTTCTCAGGCATAGTCATACAGGAGCAACCTATAGTTGTAAAAAAAGCTCCTCCTGATGAGCACATGCCTCGAGAAAAGGCGAGGCCACCTTTAACATGTTTACATGCCTTTGTGTGAGTCTTCACCGATTCCACATGTTACTTGATATTGAAGATGATGAGAGAAATTGCAATTGGCCTCCTAAGGAAGTTAGTAAAAAAGATACTACCGTGTCTTGGCTTGAGAACTCCTTAGGAAGGGTGAGAAGACAACCTTCTTATCGGTAAATTTTGATGATCTTATTAACATATATTAGGAACCTCCTAAGAAGAAAGCAAAGAAACAAGTTCACTTTGCTAGGAATCCTGATAGCGAGATAGTCATGGAGACTGCATTGCCCCCAGAAGATAAGAATAAGGATGAGGTGAATATGGATGACTTCGTGATGGTCAAGGCTAATCTTGGTAGAAACACCAGACATGCAGATGTGAGTCTATTTAGAGTTGTGTCCGAAAGTCTTCAGGAAAGAGTGCTCAAGGATGGAGAGGACAAGGCAGCCCTCAAGGCTGAAATACAGCAACTCGAGGCTTTATATTTCTAACCTTGTCCATGGTTCTTCACAGGCTACCCAGTTGCTGCCCTAGGTTTTAGAGACACTAGCCGATGATCATCAGTTGAGACAGCTGGTCATTTGTGGGAAAGAAACTCAAGAGTGGATCGAGAGTTTCATTGTCAGAGGAAAAGAGATCTTGGCGCAGATGTTTCAGTTGAGAGAAAATGCTCATGAGCTACGTCAAGGTATCCAAGGATTTGAACAAATAGTGGCTGAAGTAAAACCAAGGCATGAAATCATCATTGCTGATTTAGATACAGCCTATGGTTCAGCAGTTTCAAAAGAACACAAGAGGCAGATCCTTGCTTGGAGAGAGCGTCATGTTTTCAAAGTTAAAACTTACGAAAGGATATCCGAGGAGTTTATCGCCTACAGACAAAGGGTGATTGAAGCTCTTCTTTTCATTAGTGAGTTTGTCACAAAGATTCCTTCTAGATACAGTCTTGAAGATGGTTCCTACGTCGGGCTAGATGAAGTGCAAGCTCAATTTCAGAGTGTTGTTCGCAGCTGTGCTAGCAGCAATCCAGTTGGCGGGAGAATGAGTCATATTTCGATGATGTCAGCAAAGTTTGAAAAGCGGCCAATGAGGTTGAAGATTTCCTTAGGTCAGTTGCAGATGGTGAAGATATTTTAGAAAAGCGGTGTTTTGCTATTGATGGCATAGATGCACCGAATCGGGACACAATTTCTAACTTTCTAGCGGATGTGATCGAGCTTTAAAGCAACTTTCTTCCAAAAGCTTTCTTCCTGCTTTCTTTCTATTCTTGGAACGAATTCTTATCCATTATTTGAGAAGAGAAAGAAGATAAATGTAATAGTTGGTGTTTCCCGCTTTTTCTGCTTTCTTAGGTGTTAGATGTTATCTTCTTTCTAGATTTAGAAATAAAGCTTGCTTGCTGAGCAAGCCCTAGATTGTGAAAGCAAGGAGATTTTAGGGTTCCCTACTCCTCTGCTTGCCTATAAATAAGAGCCTTTGCTCATTAGTTTCTTTAACCATGCTAGTGATAACAAAACGTTGAGCCTATTGTGCCTTCTATTTGTTATTCAAGTGTTGTTCAATTGTTTTATGATAGCAAATTGTTGAGTCTCTTTTAGCCAACAAGGAGTTATTGTAATTGCTGTTCCTATTGTGTAAGAACAAGATTGCAAGCCTCTTTAGCTGCAATTTCTTGTTCCAGGCATGTTAGAAGTAGATTTTGTTCCAAAAGTTTGAGAAATAAAATCATGAGCCTACTTTGCCTTGATATAACGTCTCATATTTCCGTTATTTGTGTTATGCTTTTATGATCTTAATTTCAGCTTACATTGAAGTGTGTAGATGTTTGTTGGGAAATAGTTTATTGAAGCACTTTGTCAAAAATCAACCTTGTTATTTCTAGTTCTCTGCTCTGCATATTACTTGAGAGTTAGAAACGTCTTTAGCTTAAGTTAGTCGTGTTGAAGGTCTTAAAACAAAAAATCTCAGCTGCGCGTTTGTGTTTAATAAACCTTGTGCTCTCTGATAAAAAGATAGGCAACTTAGTTCTTAGTTTACTTTCTTTCAACACCATGAGCAAGAGGAGCTTCCTCTAATTTGAAGCAAGTTTTCTGTGCATGCTGTCCGTTTGAAATATGCATTCAGTGCAATTTAAATGCCAACACATACTTAGATATATAAATTGTAATGTCCCCAATTTAGCCCTACACTCTTCATTTGGATTTAGCCTATTTCGAAATCCGTGAAGGCTACTCGGATGTGCAAATTAGGGTTTCCACTTTCAGTAAGTCTTGCTTCCAACTCAATTCAGCTTTCTATTGGTTTTGAGGTGAACTTACTATTTTTGGCATTGGCTATTTTTAGTAAGTGTAATTTTGGCTGTGGCATCATCAACAGTTCAACTCAGGTCATCATGCTATTTTTGGCAATCCATCAGTTTTAGTATTGGCGTTGGTTTTGGTTATCTCCTTGGACTGAGTTTTATACTTAGTCAATTTCATGTTTTTAAGTTGTACCCCATGCCTAGGCTTGATGACTTCAAGTTGTTTTAAAGAGGGGACATTAAGGGGTCAAGTTAAGCATTTAATGATTTAATAAATGCTTTATTGTTGCATTTTGAAATGGACGCCAAAAAGGGAAGATGAATAATATTTTATTATTTCAAAATAAAGTGAATGGTTGAAGTGGTGTCCCTTTTGGAAGTTGAAGTGATTCAACTTCTTGGAATTCAGGGTGTTTCATTTGCCATTTGAAACTTATTTATTGAGGGCTTGCTCATTCATTTTCATTTTTGCAAAATATTGTAAAGTTATGCTGCTGAATTGATTTCAGAATCTGGCTAAGGGGAAGCTTAGCAATTTTACTCCAATCTTTGGGCTTGAAACTATGGTTCCCTAGATGGTTGATTGAGAGTGTGCTACACCCAGAAGTACATATTGAGCTTCAAAGTTGAAGAATTTTGTAATAATTTTCAGTTTGTGTTTGCTGGTTATTTCATGGCTAAAGGAGGTTTTTATATACAGCTTTTGCTGTGATTTTTATTTTGTTATGGGTATTTGCTTATTTGATTTCTAGACTAATGGCGACCATCTTTGGAGAAATTTAGAATTTAATTTGAAGTGTGTGATTTTAGCAAGAGAAATCACCCCTCTAGAAGGCCGTACCATCTTATGAGGGCATTGGAATTTGTGCGAAATGAAATATTGAGTTTTGATGCAGTTTCAGGGAATGATATTGGGAGCCATCCTCTTAGAAAGCTTTTGCAAATTACTTCAGCTTATTTGGAGGTATTTTGAAGGTGTTATGAGCATTTTTGTGTGTTTATAGTTTGCTGGTTCAGAATTACAGTTTGCAGATTTTTATATCAGTTTGCTTCAGTTTTCTGATTTAGTTTCAAGCTTCAATAATTGAGAGATTATCAAGTGGGAAAATCATCCTTTTCATTGTGCTTTGTAAAGATTGTAATAACACTTGAAAATTGCAGTTGTGTTTTCATTGTAAGACTGTAAACAGTAGTACTATTCTAGTCATTTAAATTGCTGCATATTTAGTGTTAAATTTCATACATTTGTAACCCCTGGATGGTTTACCGCCAGTGTGGAGAAAGAACAATTAATCTCTCTTTAATCACCCACTAAAAAGTGGCGAATTTCCACTCATAAGTGGATGCCTGCCGCAACATATGAATTTGTTTGCATTGTAATGTCTTCCCCCCACTAATCAAGTGGTAGAGTGGAATTCTCTCGTGGCTGGTTCACCGCCTATCAGCATTTAATTGTAATTCAATTTCAGTTTGTAGCTTAGTTCTCCGCCATATGCTATCACCTCGCCTTCCAAAGGATCTTGGTGAACATTCTTAGTGTTGAGTTCATTAAATTTGATTATCATTTTGGAGCTAACACTAATCAATTGGTGTAGTGCTGGTTTGTGTTGTGAGAATTCAAGAAAAAATTGTTAGGCATATTTCATAAATATAGTCAAATATATACAAAACTCATGGAATATGAAATCCATGACATCAAATGTTCCATATAATATGAAATATCAAAAAAATAGCCACAAGTCTATGGCTTAGTGGAGCCAACATCCTTCCTACGAAGGCTTCTAAGGGTCCTCGATGATGTAGCAGCTGCAGCCATAGTCTCTGCCTGTGTCTCCATGCCACTCTCACTAACAACAGCTGTGTCTCCTCGTGCTCTAGCCTCCTCAGCCATGGCTACAACCTCAGCCTCTCTCTCTGCCTGGTCCACCCAATCAAGGTCCTCGTCACTAAAGACTGCATTTGTAGCCTCAATGATCCACTCAGACTGTGGATCAACCTCCTCTAGCCTGATCGAGGTGGAGTCGTGGTAAAAAATCTTCCTGTATCTGAGGCGAAGGTTGTAATGAACATACACCAAATCATTCATCCTCTCCACTGATAGTCTATTGCGCTTCTTGGAGTGTATGTGCTCAAACATACTCCAATTGCTCTCACCCGGATGAACTGCATGGCTGGCTCAATATACGAATGACAACTTTTGAAGGTTCGGTGTATCGGAACAAACTGTAAGAGACCAGGTGTCTCTCAACCCGATCATTGGCCAATAATACTGAAGTTTTGTTTTGTTTTCTGAATTTTGATTTTTTTGGTGTTTTTGCAATTAAAGAACAAATTGCGATTTTGCAAGAAATGACTGGAAAAATAATATAAAATAATAGATGCATAAAAACTACAGAACACAGATCAAATCTCAATGCCAGATGGTTTATTAATCTTCCAGATGATTACAACTGCAATATTTAAACATTCAGACAAAAAGGCAAGCATTTTATTGAAAACCTGGATAAGCTTGCAGGCGCCAGAAAGAGAGACTGAAATGGTAGGGCTGAAAGATATGATGCAATCTCCCACCTCGAAACGGCGAAATGTCTCCAGATACCCTAGGCCCAACTTGCAAAGACAAAAGATGAAAAAGCCAAGGATTTGCTTCTGGGAAGAAGTACGGCCTGTACCAGCAATAAAGAATTCCGTACTTTTCTTGGGAAGTGTGCCAAGCCACTGGAAATGGATCTCTGGAAGTCGCCTCAAATAACTGATGAATAATCTCCTTCAAAACCCTTCCTGAATCGATTCAATAAGCACAACTGCAACCTTTGAATGAAGTCACCCTGTTGACAATCTTCAACTGGTATTTCACAGTCTCAGTATGTTAGATTCTGAAGAGGGAACGTTCCTCAAAACCTGTTGATCTGCAGAAACCCTGGTTTCTCAAACCCCAATGCTCTCCGAGAGATGAATAAAGACAAATTAGAATAATCAACATATGAGTTCGATTTGCCTTCAGCTGAATATATAAGTTCTCTCAAGAATTCGACCCTTTCTCAAAAATCAATTAAAATGCATTTAATAATATTAATTCGCCTCTTTTTGACTTAGGCAATAATATTAAAATAATGGCGTCCCCTTTTTAATGAATAAATAATTATTCATTATAATAATAATTCTCCTTTATTATAAAGTATTAAATACTTTATAATATGCCATTAATCATTAATATTTTAATATATCATTAAAGTGATTTTATAACATAAAGTCAAAATAATAATTATTTAATAATCATTAAATGCTCCATTATTCTCCATCTGCTTATCAAATTGTCAAACTGGGTCGAAACTGAGCTAACTAGCTGAACCAGGTGCCCTGCCCAAAATAGCAGCTCCCGCCTGCTTGACTTACTATAAATAGTAAGTATCTGAAAAACCACTCTGAAAGAGTCTGCAAAGGCCCAAACCTGAATCAACTGCTGGAGTGATGTTCCCACGCTGGATAACTGCCTCAAGTGATCCTCTAAACACATCTTTGCCAGCCTATGAGGATCTGAATAATAGGCTAACCTCTGACACGATGGTATTGCCTAGGAAGGGGACATTACACAAACATATTCCACCAACTATTTGAAATGAGAAAAAGAAACGAAATCAATCTCATTTCCAACTTTAATTTTCAAGTTTCAAGTTTCAAGTTCAACATTTAAATTTTAATAATAAATTATACTATAAAATGATGAAAATTATGCCCTTAAATATATTTTTACCTGGCAGTAATGTCATCCTACTCTCTTTGCACAACTGACGTGCAAAAAAGTCTCCTTGTGTGTCATGTCCCCCGAAATTGTAGCATTAAGATATAAAACATCAAAAACAAGATAAACAAAATACACATTAAAAAAAACATTAACTATTTAATATTACTATGATTATAATTATCAAAGACAATCTTATAATTGTAAATATTAAAAATAATATTGTAATTACCAAAATATAAATACCTGAATATTATAATCATATACATCAAAGATTGTAAATACATAGATAATTTATTATATTTTAATGATTATACAAAATAGTAGAATACAAATAAATGTCCCATATGAGAGATTGCAATTTAAATATGATTATAACCATTGTAGATAATTATAATGTTAAATATTTAGCCATTATTATATTAATCATAATTATCATAGATGAATACTATAATTACACTGCAGAATAACTAGTATTATAATGGTGAATCTAATCATAATAATATAGGAATGATAACCTATATATAAATTCCTAAAGAATTAGAAATCATAAACAAATATAAAATATAGAATACAACATATAAATAATATCAAAACAAAGACAAACCGAATTCCTAAGCATAAGTGATCAACAACAGTCAAACACTATTACTAACGGAACAGTCAAAAAGAGCCGACCCTTGAGAACCGGTACCAAACAAAGGTGAAACATGTGCATGAAAAGTCACGTCCCAGGTAGGCAGCGACCATAAAAGAGGGGTCAATGCAAGTCTAAAACCATGAAGGTAGTAGTAGCAGGAATTACAAGGAGAAAAAGCATTGCATATCAGAATATATAAAATCGTAACTTGCTCAGAATATAAGGTAGGTAAAAAGGAATAGACTTGGGCTTTCAAAGGGATTAGGAAGTAAAAGAGATATATTCTGAAAAGGGAAACATAGCAGTCAGAAATCAGTAGTACAGTAGTATGCTAATTGAGAGTAAGATTAATATGATTATCAATATATATATGCGTGTGTGTGTGTGTGTGTGACAAGAAGTTATTGTAAATTGAAATTAGTTGGATATAATAATATGTATATATAAAATATATATATATATATATATATGGCTAAGTAGATATGTGAACCACTTGGGAATATACAATAATGATACTTGCAGCAATTATTAAGCATTATAAGTAATGATGACTCTTTAATATAAACATAAGTAGATTATGAATTGTCCTCATCTTATGATCAATCCAGTATGAGGTTGAAGGATGCGAGTAAGGAATCAGAACATGTGGAGAGATACAACAACTCAGGTGATGTACTCACTTAGCAATAATATTTAGCATATTTTGGATATAAGAAATTAACATAGCTAATCTAATTATTGGTGTAATGCTTTCTTTAGCGTTATCATGATGAAATGATATTAATATGGACTTAAAGAATCAAATGATAAATGAAAATGCATTTAATTGTTGCTAGACTCATTAACTGCATTATAATGGGCCTCTTTGCATACACTATTAGGGGAATACACACAGGATAATAATTTAAGGAATTCACTCATAGGACTGCATATTGATTTGTTTGATGCTGAATCTTATATTCGATAAACTGCATTACCATGATTAGAAAATAAGATCATAAGAATGGACATGAATATATTAATTGGCTACATCTACTTGTGCATAGTTGATACATTTCCTTAAATACATCTCATTTGGTTATATGCTCATGCTTATACTCATAATGCATAATTAATATAGATAAAACTATAATAAGTGCATTTTCATATGATTGTGTAAAGATTGTCTGCTATGTGCTTGTAAACCTATTAGGATGGGTGAAACATGGGTGAAGTGGATTGCCTCAAAACCCCACTTTCAGCCCCTTAGGCCCTAGACGAGGGATTGGGCTTTGCAGCCCCTTAGGCCCTTGACTAGGGATTGGGGTATAGAAAGATGGGGGTTCCACCTAGGTCTCTGCCCCTTAGGCTCAAGATACGAGATTGGGCAAGAGAAGGTGGTAGGCCTTAGGCCACTTGGACTCTATGGTTCCTCTCCCCTGATAGGACGAGTGTCTTCTGAGGTGTTGCCTTGAGTGGAGTATGCAGGTACTAAGCCCCTAGGAAAGAAGGATTGTGATGGACAACCTCTTGAGCTTTACATTAGGGCTTTAGGGCAGATCCACCTATGGCACTCCTCTTATGTTTTCATTATTGCTTTATGATTATGAATATATTTTGGATATCTAGATATTATTGCTAACAGATATATGTGTGTGGAAATGTTGTTAAATTGGTGAATGCAGATTTCAATCTAGGATTATTTCATTAGAGAAACACATTCCTTTTGGAAAGAAGAAACCCTAAACCTAATCAACAATTGAATTCTAGGGCCAACAAGTGAATTCAAGAGCAAGGCTAGGTAAGGGACATTACATCGTGCCTTAGTGAAAGCATCTATCTCGTGCACTATCTGTGTAGTAACAGCAGGCAACATCCGCTCTATCATCGAGTAGAACCCACTAAGAATCTCTCTATTTGCACATATATCACGACTGAAATGGAAGGCCGGATTTAGGAAACATGCGGCTGCATGGATGGGCCTATGAAGTTGGTGGTGCCATCTTTGATCAATGATCTCCCAAACGGGACGATACTTCTCCTCAACTCCACCATAGACGGATCTAATGGCCTCTTTGGCCCTATCCATGCCCTCATAGATGTAGCCCATTGCAGGGTTCTCCCCATCAACAACTCGTAGGAGAACTACCAAGGGCTCGACAAACTGCAAAGTGCAAACATTGTGAAACATTAACTTAAGTGTGAAGTTGTGAACAAAAATAAACAAATAAAAGTAAAATATGAATAAAAATTAAAAGTAAAACATAATGAAGAATTAAATTTTACCTTCACAATCTCCTCCGCTGGTGTCCAAAACCCTGGCTCATCAAAAATGCAATCAGCCACAACAATCCCTGCAGTGCTTGTAGCATAGGATGAGGAAGACCACTCCTCACCAACAAACATGCGCCTTAAAGCTGCCCTTGACCGAATCAAGGATTGCAATGTGATAAAATTAGTTGCAAACCTAGTGATGCCAGGGACGAGCCAACTCCCTCAACCCCGTGTATTGCCTCATAAGGTTAAGCACCCATGTGTGATTGTATACAAATTTGCAAATGGTTTTTGCGGAATCCACACATGTTTTGATCCATGGGAGCTTCCCAAGATCCTCCAATATGAGGTCAATGCAATGGGTGGCACATGGAGTCCAGAATATAGTAGGGTGCCTCTCCATCAATAATCTACCAGTAGCAACATAATTTGCTGCATTATCTGTCACCACTTGAACTACATTCTCTTCTCCCACCTTAGCTATCACCTCCTCTATAACCTCACAAAGGTATGTGGCATTTTTGATTTGGGCGGAAGCATCAATGGATTTGATGAAGACAGTGTGGCCTGAAAAAATAAGCAAAAGTTAAAACCAATTATTCAAGAAATTAAAAAACATAAATCAGCCATATTAAATTATTAATCACTAAATCAAATTCAAATTTCAAATTATTCAATGCATTGAGAGAAGTACAATTACCTCCAGAGGAAACTAGAAAATTCAGTAGCGTCCTATTTCTCCTATCGGTCCAACCATCAGTCATGATGGTACAACTCGACCTCGTCCACTGCAAGCGTTGCTCCTCTAATTGTCTTTTACATCTACCACCTTTTGAGTCAAAAGTGGGCCCTTTAATTCATCTTCAGTAGGGGCTTTGAACCCCGCCCGACATATTGTTATGGCATCAACCATGTTTTGCCAAAAAGGATACCTAAAACATGTCATAAATAAATTAATAAGTTACTTAGATAAGTATTGTAAATGTAAAATGAAAAGTTTTAAGTTTTTAACTTTAAATTTGAATTCGATAATGAGATACATCTAGATTCTAAAATTTAAATATAAATTTTAAAACAATTAAACAAAAAAGAATTACTTGGCTACATGGAAGGGAATGGTGCAATAGTACGAGAAGTCTGCAATTGTTTTCTTTGTTGCATCATGTATGTCCTTGTTCCAACCCATGCTTTCAAGCGACGGTTGGGAACTAGGAGTAGTGCGTGGTACAAAATATGAGTCCACCCTAGATTTACGAACTCTAGGGCCAATGCTAACACTCCCACTACCACTAGCAGTAGCAGCGCCAACAACACTAGGAGTAGTACTAGTAGTATGCATAGCTGGTGCGGTAGCAGAAGCACTAGCACTAGGACGGTATGGAGGCATGGAAGAAGCATCTCCAACAACACCAAGTCGCTGTGGCTGTACAACTCTCACCAACTCCTCCCTCTGCCTTTTTTTCGTTTCTTTTTGCAATTCAAATGTTTCTAATTGCACCTGCACTTCACGAATAGCCTCAGGAGGTGCTAGTGTGCAACTCACTGCATCATGGACGGGTATGCGGGCAATATGATATTTCAATCTGTTTATTCCTCCATGATATATTGTGTTGCAATATTTACATTTTGCCTCTCCTTTTTTCATTCTGGGATATATTTTAGCATGCTTCCAAGCAGGGTCTTTTCTGCCTGGGGTTTGACTTTGAGACATTGTGAAAATATGGTTTGATTTGCAAATGAAAGTGGCTGCAATAACAAGTAGGGTTTCTAAAATTATTTAAGTTGCAAGTAGGGTTTGTAAAAAAAAAAATGCAAACTCAAAAAAACAATTATTTTAGAAATTACAATAAATTTTTTGTTTAAAAAACACAAAAAAACCAATTAAAATCAAACTTACCTCTTAAATCTAGCTTGGAATGCAATGCAAACTCCTCCCACTTGCTGGTAATGAGCTAGAGATGCACCTCCTTGCTGGTATGAAGCTTCCCAAATGATTTAACAGCCTGGATTTGTCTTTAACAGTTTGCTGATTGTCCTACAATGATCTCTTCTTTTTCTTCACAACTCTCTCTTCTCCTCCTATTTTTCCAAATGAATGAAATGAGGTTGCTTTTAGGGCTAAGAAGATAATAGAAGTCGAAAAATAAATATAAAAAAACTTTAAGTTATGTTTTATTTGGCCTTGGCTGCACCGGCCGCGTCTAGGGCTCAGGACTCTCCTCAACGCGGCGCGTCTGACAAGCCCAGCCAGGACGCGGGCAGACTCGGCTGCGTCTGCGTCTGGGCTCCTAGGACTCGGCTAGGGGTGCTCGGCTCAGGACTTGCCGAGTCCGGGCGAGTCCCGTTTCTCTAGCAAAAACATGTGGAAAAGGCGCTTGAGATTCTAGTAGAGACAGTCATCCAGTCTGAGCCACATCTTTCACCTCCTAGTTCGTCGTGTTCACCACATTTGCATCCTATTGATATAGACTCGAAGCCAGAGGCACCAGCTCGAGAGCATCAGAGACAGTTGACCCACCACAGGTTGATATATCAGGGACAGTCTTTCCTCGAGCTGATAATATTGTTCATTCTTGTTGGCTCGAGAGATCTTTGGGAAGACAGAGGCGAGATCCTTCATATCACCTTGATTTGTTTGAGTTTGGCGATCCTTATCAGGGAAAGTCGAAGAAGAAAAACAAGAAACAAGTGCATGTTGAAAAGACTCCAGAATCAGAGATTTTTATAGAGGTTGCTACGCCACCAGAGGGTAAAAGCCTGGATGAGGTTGAGGTTGGTGATTTCACCTTCGTCAAAGTGAATCTTGGCAGGACCACTCGAGAGACAAAAGTGAGCCTTCTCAAGATTGTTACAAATAATCTTGAAGAGCGCGTCATGAAGGACAAAGAGGATAAAGTGCTTCTTAAGGCTGAAATTGAGCAACTTCGATAGTATATCTCTGATCTTGTTCATGGAAATTTGAGTAGAGCACCTATTCTTCCACAAAGCACACCTGCAAAACAACATAAGTTGGATCAGTTAGTCAATCATGGTAAACTTCTAGACAACTAGGTTGAAAACTTCATTGTTACAGGTCGGCATCTTCTCATAGAGCTATATCAGTTGAGGAGTGATGCGCATGGACTTCGTTAGGGGATCCAGCAGCTCAAGATTACAATAGTAGAAGGCATGGCGAAGGATCACGTTCTCATATCCTAGTTAGCAGTTGCATATGATACACTGGAGATAGAGGAAGAGAAGAATAAAATCTCTGCTTGGAGAGAGCAACACCTTTACAGGAGGGAGACATGCGAGAGGATCTTTGCCAGGTTGAATACACTCAAGGAGAGCATTCCTGGAGCTCTCAAACTCATCAACAGCTTTGTCACTTAGATCCCGTGCCGTTATCATCTTGAGGATGGCACGTATGTTGAACTTGATGTAGTACAAGTTGAGTTTGAGGGGCTGGTTCGTGATAATCTCAAGGGAGATCCTATGGCAGCCAAGTTGGATCACATATCAGTGATGACAACTAGTTTCAGAAAGGCAATTGAAGAGGTCAGAATATGCATGGGAGCGATCAGGGATGGTGACAGAGAGTTGAGCAGGCAGATTATCATTGTGGATAGCGTCAAAGTCCCAGAGGATAAGGCAATCGACAAGTTCTTGGATGAGATGTTAGATCGTGATTATCTGGAGTGATCTGCCAGTTGGGACCTGTAGTTAGTTTCAAGGATAGAGTCAAAAGCAGCAGTTAACTCGACTTTCAGTTTTGAGTTCTTCTTGCTGATTTCATGCATGAACATCTCTTCCTTGGAATTATCTTCCCAGGAGTTGGACTTTCATTTAGGGTTTTCGTTAACTGATGGTAGTTTTCCAGTTAACTAGCTTTCAATTAGGATGTGGATGCTTGCACATTGTCCATTTAAATTAGATGTTTTGGTTAACTGATGGTAGCTTTCTAGTTAACTGTATAGTTTCCTTTATTAGGGTTTAGCAATAAAATCTTGCATGCTTGCAAGATTGTAGTTGACTCAAGGTGATTTTAAGGTTCCCTACACCTTTCAATGTCTATAAATAAGAGCGTTTGCTCATTTGTAATTAAATTTTGCACGAGATAGTAAGATATGTTGTGCCCACCTTGCCTGTAATATTGCTGATTTTGTATTTGTTCATGAGTTTTTACTATGATGATGAATTGCTGTGCCACCTTGCCTTCATGTTATTATTATGGTGAATGCTTATCTTAGTTAAATATAGTGGCTAGTTTGATCGTGGATTGTATGCGTGTTTCGCCTATGCAATTTACTGTCCTAGTTGGCTATTCTATGTTTTGTTTCTAATAAGCCTATTCAAATTAGCAAATAGATGTGCCACCTTGCCTTCACGTTGTGAATCTGTACCTAAAGCTTATCCTTTGATGTGTGTGTTAATAAACTTCTTCCCAACCAAGCAAATAGTTGTGCCACCTTGCCTTCACGTTGTGAATCTATACCTAAAGTTTATTGTATAGAACATTCCTGCTCCATTTCCTCATGCTTTGTTTACTTGAGGAGACTGGATAGATTAAAAGCTTTAGTTTAGTTGTAGTTAGTGATCTGCAAAACCAGAAAATCCTTAGCTGCAATGTTCGTGGTTTTTCTTAACCTTGTGCCTCTTCCAGCTGAGAACAAATAGATAGGATTTACATTAATTTTCTTTTACACGCATTTCAACAATACGAGGGAGCTTCCCCTCCTAATTTGAAGAGCACTCATTACGTAGTGTGCATAGTTGTCCATACCAACCTGCACTCCAGAGGTGTTAGTTGTTACGCCAACATGTCTCCACACAATTTTCACCTCTAACGCATATACTGAGCTACCACATATATTCGGTTCACCAAAACAATAAAGAAGACACGATTCATGCCACACAACATATTCTTGGACTGCAAAAATCTCATTGCTATTCATAATGAAAGCCGTCCCATATTCATTTACGCAAGGGATAATATTGAATCGTTGAGAATTGTGGTGAATTTGAAATCGTCACTTATAAAAGTAGTACGATTTTTCCTTATAACTTATTATCGAGCTTGTCCTTTATTTTATACGAGTGGCTTATTGAGCATGCACCAAATGCCAAAACTTAGTAAATTCTGTTTTAGGATGCCATGAAGGCATACACAAGGCATTCACAGTGTCCATGTGGGAATGCTTTTAATCATTTCAAGCCACCCTCTAATATTTCCGTCAGAAGAAAATAAAGACTCCAATACCATTCGTTTTTCATGCATTTCAAAATGGCCACTCCCATTTTTTGAAGCAACCATACACCAACAAGCCGTCACTTAAAAATAATCGAGTAAGAGGAAATAAAATATTAAACCACCTCACAATGTTTTCATCAGATAAATTATAACCAAAAGCTGCCTCAAAAGAAGAAATTTTGCCTCTTAAAAAGGTCGACCTCAAAGACAATTTGACATAGTCTGATGTGGCACATGAGTTGACAAACAAATCTGATATAGCAAAGGATTTGCTGACGAAGTAAACAAGTAACCAACTCAAGCAGACAACCAACCAGCTCAAACAGACAACCAAGTAGCTCAAAAACTCAAGCAAGCAACTCAAAGACACAAGCAAGTAGCTCACACCTTGAGATCAACGAGAAAATATACTAACAATCTCCCCCTTTGTCATTGATGGCAACACCATTTGAAACCAAAACCAATACTGCACCTGGCAACACTTCTTGAATTCTGAAATATTTTGAAACCAAAACTGAAATCTAACCTGACTTGAAACAACGCTGCTCCCCCTGACTTACTACTCCCCCTTTGACATCAATGACAAACCGAACAACCAATGTTATGGCATAAAGAATGAATTTGCTGATCACATGGCATTAAAATAATGAAGATTTGATGAATAATCAACAACTTTACAAGCTAAGAGGTACTCAAATAGCTCACTCCAATACACTTCAAAATTCCAAAAACATAACAAGAATAACTTGCATATCTAAACCAACCTACATAAGAGAAACGGGGTTGATAAAATGTAACAGTGAAAGCTCCCCTTGAGTCCAAACACCTTCTCAAGGATGGAGTGACGTCACTTCCAAGTTCTCTTTTTCTACCTCTTTCTTCTTCCTCCAAACTTTCTTAACTACTTTTTCAGTCACCTGTTGCTCTTTCCTTTTACCTTGTTTGAAAGAATTTGCAAAATTGCTTCTGCACGTCTTTGCAGTATGACCAAAGTTATTGTATTTGTAACATATAACATTGTAATTCATCCAAGGAGCAAAATAATTCTTATTCACATATCTGAAATCATTTCTTGCATAAACTCTACAATTTGCAGCCTTGTGACCAAAACGATTGCATGAAAAACAATACCCATAAAAGAAAGAATCTTTAAACCTTGTCATTTGATCTTGTCTTGGAATAGTAGGTCTTCTGAAAGTGTTATTTCTGATCTTTGAATGCAAATCTTTTGAGCAATCGGTGTTACCTATTTGCTGTTCTTCATTTGTAGGCATGAAACATTGACCTTTTCACAACCAACTCCACCTTTGTCACTAGGAGATCTCTGTGCACTTCTTGTGCAATGACAAAGCATTTTTGATTTATCTTCTCATTACTCAGCTGTTTTAATGATTTGTATATATTTCTAAGTGAAACAACTTCAGATTCAAGCCTCTTTACATTCTCTTCCTTTACCTTAAGCTGATTTTTGATTTATTCTTCTATTCTCTTTGCCTCTTCAACCTGAACCTTCAAATCAACTATCAATTTTTTTGCGTTTTGAAGGGCTTGAGATGTCTTCATTTTTGCATCACTTTCTTCTTGTAACAGCAACTTCAAGTTCTGATTTTTCTTTCTAAGTCTCTTGAGTTCACTTAAGGAACTAATTAGTTTTGCTTCAAGATCAACTTTAGCTTTTTCATCATATTGCTCATCATCAATAACTTCATTTCCATTCTTAGGTAAGTTTACTTCTTCAGCCATAAATAAAATTTCTTCTATTGAAGACATATCACTAACTTTTGATGAACTATTGTGATCATTCGAATAAAAACTTTTTGCAGATTTCTTAAACTTATTCTTCTTACCTTAATACCTCCTCTTGGAATGTTCTAATTTCTTCTCACAATCGCTGTCCTCATTCTTCTCATACAGACATTTGGATACAAAGTGTCCTATCTTACTACAATTGAAGCATTTGAAAGGCAATTTTCCTTTGTATCTACCAGAATCCTTCTTCAACTTTCTCATGAAATTTGCCTTTTCAGAATCAAAATCTTCATTTGAACTATCACTTGTAGTAGACTCCTTATCTTTTCCTTTCTTTGACACTTTGAAGGCTGCCTCCTTTTTGACTTATTGATTAGGTGTAGTTCTCATTTTATAGGCTGTAAGAATACCATTAAGCTCATCAACGGTCAACTTGTCAAGCTCCTTCATCTCTTCAATAGCTGAAACCTTTGCATCAAAGTGCAAAGGAAGAGACCTTAAAATTTTTTGAACCACAGTGGTCTCCTCAATCTTCTCTCCTAGACCCTCGATAGTGTTCACAACTTCATCTACTCGCAGAAAATAAGCAACAATGTTTTCATCTTCCTGCATCCTGAGACTCTCAAAATGACTTTTGTGAGTTTGAAGCTTTGCCTTCTTAACCTTATCGTCACCTTCATATGTTTTTTGCAGTTTCTCCCAAATTTCATGTGCTGTATCACAATGCATAACTTTTACAAATTCAGTTTCAGAAAAACCACATAAGATTGCATTCAAAGCTTTTGCTTGTTTTTCAAAAGCCTTCTTTCCATCAACATCAAATGGAGGAGTTGTTGGAATAGTATACCCTTTTACAACACTTCGCCATATATAGAAACCAAGTGACATCAAATAAGTGCGCATCTGAATACTCTAGAAAGCATAGTTGAAGCTATCGAATAGAGGAGTTCTGTTTGTAGCTAGACCTTCATTTGAACCCATGTGTGCAATCAAGACCAACCTCCAAGCGATTAAGCTTACAAATTGAGGAATCCCGCTTTGACACCAATTGAAGAGCACACAGGAAATACTGAGAGGGGGGGTTGAATCGGTATTTCAAACTTTAAAACTTTAAACCATATAAAACAAAAATCAGAACATTAAGAGCAACATAAAACACCATGAACAAGATGAACTCCAGGATTACGTGGAAAACCCTTTCGGGTAAAAAATCGCGACAAAATATTGCTTTTATTATCTTCAAAGGGCACCAACCCAGTTACACATGTGAGCACGAACCCACTGAGAGCACCAACTCTCCCTCGAAGCACCAACTCTGAATGGCTGAAGCACCAACTCCAGCATGAGCACCAACTCACAAAGAAACTTCTCAACACTGAAACTCAAATTCGCAAAACTAAAAACTGTCCCTTCATATCAATTGATACCATCATGCTTGCAAATTCACATATAATCTTTTCAAACAAAGGATACTCAATACTTCAAATCAGAATACTCACTGCACCTTCTCCGTACACCCTAACGTTTCAAAATAATTTGCGTAATACAAAAACATACTCTGCCATTTTCAGTTCATCTTCAAATCAAGAACACTGTATCATCATGCAGCCCAAAAGACCACCTCTCTGAATTTCAGACACACACGAGGTTCAAATACTATTATTCTACCTCAACAAACTGTTTTAAAGATTTCAATAAAGTTCAATGGTCTTTACATGAATATCAACTCATACAGCTAACACTTCACATGATAAACTGAAAAATCTTTAATGTTGAAGCAACACCATTTGACAAAGAGTTGACCACTTCCAGAATCAATCTATGTCCCTATACTCAGACCCATTTAATCATGCCATTGTACCATATGATAGTGATTGCATTTGTAAACCCATCTCTCACATAAACATTGACTCAACATGAGTGCAAGTCATTACTGTGAGAAAACAACAACAGATTTCTGCAATCATGTTAACATCTTCACCAAAGCCTGTGCATAGAGTAATAAAAGCGATACATATTTAAATCTCAACATCTTCTATTGAACTCGTGCCATAGTTTTCTCTAGCTCACACAATAGTAGAGTATAATCACAACCTCAAGACATACAACTCGAGCACATCAAACAAAAACGATTGAAGAATATAGCACCGCTTCTCATTTTTCAGGTACTCATTTACATTAGCGATGGCCTTTTAAAACCTTTGTGCATCCTTCACAACTCTTAACACAATCGACTCCATATATCTTCAGAACAATCCACCAAATTTTCAATGCTATGTCCTTAGGATTTTTCAAGAAGACTATCTCAGACCATTGTATCTTCACCCATCAATTCTCACGGAATGGTAAAGTACATTGAAGCGAATCACAACAATGAATGATTAATGCATTTGAATGAGATTTGATATCATCCAAAGCCGCCAGCAATAATGTTCGATACTAACAATGGATAGAAAATAAAGACTTCATAAAATATATGCCACCAACACCTGTAAGAAATATTAGCCGCCTGTAATAAGAGGAGTCCCCTTTTTTAGAAAACAGGGACGATATCATTTGTGACCCTCATAAAGGCTCTCCCAATAAAATGAAACACCCAGAAAATATTAATCACAATCGACTTCAAATAACACTTGTGACCTGCAAGATGACTCACGTTAGGAGAATAAAAAATGCAAGTATCTCCACGATTTCAACCATACAAAGACGTTATTTGAGCATAATAAAAATTAAAACCACGCCCCCTTTTTTTGTCGCCTCCACACAATTTTCACCTCTAACTCATATATTGAGCTCCCACATATATTCGGTTTACCAAAACAATAAAGAAGACACAATTCATGCCACTTAACATATTCATCGACTGCAAAAATCTCACTGCTATTCATAATGAAAGCTGCCCTATATTCATCTATGCTAGGGATAATATTGAATCGCTGAGAATTGTGGTGAATTTGGAACTGTCACTTATATAAGCAGATACGATTTTTCCTTATAACTTATTATCGAGCTTGTCCTTTATTTTATACAAGTGGCTTATTGAGCATGCACCAAATGCCAAAACTTAGTAAATTCTGTTTTAGGATGCCATGAAGGCATACACAAACCATTCACAGCCTCCACGTGGAAATGCTTTTAACCATTTCAAGCTGCCCTCTAATATTTCCGTTAGAAGAAAATAAGTACTCCAATACCATTTGTTTTTCATGCATTTCAAAATGACCACTCCCATTTTTTGAAGCCGCCGTACACCAAGAAGCCGTCTCTTAAAAATAATCAGGTCAGAGGAAATAAAATTTAAACTGCCTCGCAATGTTTTCATTAGATAAATTACAACCAAAAGCTGCCTCAAATAAATAAATTTTGCCTGTTAAAAAGGTCAACCTCAAAGACAATTCAACATAGTTTGATGTGGCACATGAGTTGACAAACAAATTTAATATGGCAAAGAATTTGCCGACAAAGTAAACAAGCAAGGAGCTGATGTAGACAAGCAACCAGTTGAAACAGACAAGCAACCAGCTCAAGCAGACAATCAATTAGCTCAAACACTCAAGCAAGCAGCTCAAAGACACAAGCATGTAGCTCGCACCTTGACATCAATGACAAAATATACTAATAGGGTTTTCGTCCTCAACTAGCAAAAGAAGAGCTCAGTCCAACATCTCCTTTAGTTGTCAAAACATGCATAACCAAATGAGAGCTCAAACTCATAATTATAAATTGAGGGACAAATTATGGCAATTCTCATTTCATTTCCCCCTATTTCACCTTTTTTAAAATAATATGAAATTATCCCAAGAGGGGTGTCCAACTGTTTGCCTCCAAAATTTCACTTCTCATTTTTTTTTAAATGACATTAAGCCCCAACTAAGCGTCCCACCTTATGAGGCATAACATTAGCCTTGAAAAATGATAAATTACCTCCCTTCTAGGTGCCACACAAGGAAGAACATTGGCCCTCTTTGAAAAACAATGTCACCTTTCTAGGCCAAGGGGTGCACTTCATGAACCCACATCCCCCTCAATTAAGTTATAAAGCAATATTATAAAACTTAAGTGATAATAAATCAAATATTAATCTCACCACCATTAGGACTCACCACTGTCGTAAATAGAAAGCACTTCATTGAGCTGCTGGAGGAATTGAGCCAAGATGAGGTATTAAAAATAGCACTTACTAATAATAGTAAGTGTGTCAAATCACCAAACATACCCAATCGGAGCCCAACTGGAACTTACTAAAAATAACCATTGCTAAAATTAGCCACTTTTCTGGAAAAGACCAAGAAAAAACCCAGAAATACCCACAAAAGCTCATTGGTAATATCAATTTACTCCTTTGATCATGCTAACATAAACCCAAAAAGTTAGCGCCAACTGCAAAGCAAGATAACCCGAAAAAGGGGACATTACATTGCACATATCTTGTTTCCTTTCAACAAGAATAGTTGGACTTGGAGAATTTAGCAGGTCTTATCAGTCAATGATGTAATTCAGATGAATGCATCCATCCAAGAGGCCAAACAAATATCAATGTAGTAGTCAACGTTATCAGTCAACTGTTGGGTGGCAGTGTATCTTCATATAGCATGCTCTTTATTGAAATATAAGATCCATTTCTTGGAAAAAGGGGCTAAAATTGTTCTAGGTTGGTTACATCATTGTCATATGTGGTTATGGCATCATGTATGGTGCTTATACATGTTTTTATTGGCTAATACATTTCTTTCAGTGGGATCTGTGTCTTTTGTATTAAATTGTGAACCTTTCAATGGGGATTTTTCATCATAATATGGATTTTTTCCAGTCAATTCATCCTTTGATGTGCCACTGCAAAATAGTTGTGCTATATTTTTGCCCACTTTATAATTTATTGTCTTTCTGGAGCTGTACGAAATAGTTCTGGAACATTCATGGTATGTTGTGGCCTCAATTGGTAACAGCAACAGTGTAACCTTATTTTTCATGCCCTTTACTGAAATAAAAGATTCATTTCTTGGAAATGAAGTCCTAAAAGTGGTCTAAGCTGTTTATATCACGGTCAAATGTGGTTATGTTATTATGTGTGGTTTTTATATGTGAGTTTATTGGCTAATACACATCCTTTAGGAGGTTCTGTGCCTTTGGTATTGATCTCAACCTTTCTTTGGGCAATTTTCATCATAGTGTGCTTTTTGTTGTCCAATTCATTCTTTTATGTTCCATTTCAAAATAATTCTGCTACATTTCTGCCCACTTCATAATTTTTTATCTTACTGGAGATTTTAGAATAAGACCAATAGTTTTGGAACATTCATAATATGTTGTAGCCCGGAATCAATAACACCAATATTTTTCTTTACAGCATGCAATTATTGAAAGATGTTGCATGGATGTTGCTTTGACAATCTTAGCATCACTAATAGAGAAGTAATTGTTCATGTTGTGTGGTAGCTTTGGAAACATTCTTTTTCTATACTAAGGCATGCTTTTTTGTAATTCTGGTATTAATCTTTTGATTGTGATTAAAAGTTTTTTATGTTTATGTCAATATCTAGTCCTTTTTATTGAATATCTTTCTTCTGATGCAGATTGGTTCTTCTCCAGGTTTTGAGGATGGACCATTTGAGACAGCAAAGCTATGGCGACCTGCTTCATCTATTTTTAGGGCTGATCAAAATTGCTTGTATTTTGCAGACTCCGAGGTAGGTCCTACTGCCTCAAAGGTGTAATTGGGTGTAGTAGATATAACCCTTCAGTTTTTTAATGTGCGAAATTCGCTAAGTCTTGCTCATTTATTGCATTCAAACTTATGTAACAAGGTTATCATTTATGCTGAGGAGCTATTGTTTGTGCAATATATAATTTCTATATTTTTTCTAATCATTTATTTTCAAAAACAGGGATAGCCCCTCAGAAAAGCATAGAAAAACCATTGCTTATGGATTCATTGAATCCCCAGTGAGTTTGTAATGTCCCCTTTCGAATTATAGTTGGAAATATAATATTATAATTTAACACTAATGTTTTAAGTGGAGACAGAAGGTATTTTTTACAAAAAATGTTGTTAATTTAATATTTGAATGTGGGAATTAAAATGGTGACTATTTAATATTTTAATGTGGGAATTAAAAAGGTGACTAGAGTTTTAAATTAAAAGAGGGAAAAAAGAGAGAATTTCAAGAATGCAGATGGAAGTTACACTTGGAAAAGGGGAAAAGGCAATTTTGGATTATGTATGAAATTTTCTGTTGAAGATGTGTTTTGCAGTGGTTTTGACATATCTTCATGAGGACGTTAACCTTCATAGGTGTTTGCTGCTCAATCTGATAAATTAAATACATGAATTAATAACAGGGATGGCAATGCATGCGTAAAATATATCTTTATTCGCTCATGAAATTATTACAAAAGACAACCGGAGATGGTCAGCCAAGGATCAAAGTCGATCCGGCTAGATCCGACAACTCTCCTTGATGATACACAATGTATTTAAAGGACTCGACGGTTGCCAAGAGGAACACAACCGTCAACCAACCGATGCTTATAAGTTATAACTACCCACAACCAATTAATACAAACAATTAATACATAGTCGGTTAACCAATATTACCGAAGCATAATAATAGACATTGTACATTGACTACAACAGGGAATAATAGTTAATTATTTTAGAGTATTTTTGGAAATTTTATAATGTCTGGGAGTGCCTGATTTTCTGTTTGGACTATTTTAATTTCTGTTCAGTGGTTATATCTGTACACTTCAGATTGTAGTATTGGTTTTAGTGAAGTCTGTGCCATATTGTACGACATTTTAAGAAGCTAATGACTAATAATGTGGAGGGAGGTTGAATAATTTAAAGCAGCAAATACTAGGGGTTTAAAGAAAAGTTGCGATTCCAAAAAATTAACTTGAAAGTTAAGTCTTATTTGAAAGAAATCACTCAGTGTGATCATCAAGGTGCGATTGAGGGAACAGGTAAAAAGGCAGGCTGTCTCTTATTTGTACAAATTTTTATTATCCTTGAAGCTTTGGCTTTGTTCATTTGAGTTGGGAGTCGCCCGCACCAAGGAAACCAAGCCGTACTCCTTCAATTTGTTTGCATGATTTGGACGAAACAATTTTTATAAGAATTTTTTATGTGATAGTCTGGCTAAGTGGTCAAAATTGGTGTTTTGAAAA
This sequence comes from Sequoia sempervirens, assembly GCA_007258455.2. Classification (NCBI taxonomy): domain Eukaryota; kingdom Viridiplantae; phylum Streptophyta; class Pinopsida; order Cupressales; family Cupressaceae; genus Sequoia; species Sequoia sempervirens. Next base: position 103,219 of record VDFB02352390.1, on the reverse strand, counting down.
CATTCATTGCAAGCTGTGGTTTTTATCTGGTGTAGCCATACCAAACTGGTCGGGCCGTACAATAATCCAACGTTGTTGTGGAGGTTTCAAATGGAGCATTTGACTTAAGGATGGATATGCTTATTATTTGAGACGTCTACCTTATTAATCTTTGCAAGTATAGTGTGGTGGAACGAACTTGGTTGGTGGTGTTACTTGCTGTAGTTGTTTTTCCAGCCTCAATATCGTTTGCTGCCACAACTACCAATGACCACAGTTAATGGTGTGATTTACTCAGTTTGGAATCTTTAATGCTGCGGGTCTTTTGGAAGGGTCGAAATCAACAAGTGAATATGATATATCTGCTCAAGGATTAATTTGTGAAGGTGTCCAGGTCAGCATACCATCTTTAAAAAAATTCTGAATTTAATTTGTTTCAGTTTTGAAATAACTGTAGGTGTTAGGGAAATAAATTAATATCCAAATCTGAAGCAAAAGGTTATCACTAGTTGTAATTTTGAACTATCAATATTATAGAAGCTGTTCAGTCAGTTGAATTAATTTTATACCTCAAAAATGGAACATCTATAAACGGTTTGACAAAATGTCCTCTTAAATAACTGGGGAAAGCATAAAAAATTTTGGATCTGAAAATTGGGGTTGGATACTATAGAGTTAAAATAGATATATTAAAAACTATCTCCAAACCAGAAATTTAAAGAAGGTATGAGAGCAAATGAAAGCACATTATAAATGTTGAGGCATTTTCATTTGTTTAATCCAACTGTTTTCTTACAAAGCCGGTTTGACCACTTAGTTATTCTAGATAGCAATCCTACGACAGAAGAACATCTTTTGATCAATACAAGCAGGATTACAGCCACACCCATGAACTTCTACCTATGATGGGATGTTATATAAGACTTATAATACCAGTTGTTGGGGAAACTGCATAAAACTGATTTCTTTGTTGCTTTATGTTGTACCCAAAATAAATTTTTGCTTCAATATAAGGCATTTTGATCAAAATGGTCTAAATCATGTAAAATTGTTGTCAAAAGTCCGTTTTAGGACAAACCAAACATAAGCTTTTTGTGGGTTTACACCAAGGAAGATACGTGCAAAATTCTGAAAATTTGAAAATTAGGGTTTCGTACCCCTGTTTTTAGGAAAACCCTTGAAAATAGGACCTTTCCAGAATTAATTGAAAATGATTTTGATAGGATAAATTGACTTCACGATCACACTGGTCAAGTCAAAATCACCAAAAAGTTTGTTTTACTATGGTGGGTCTACTTCGTTTTTCAGGAGAAAAGCTAGGCCAGTACTAGGGATCAAAATCTAAGCCTCAAAAGCTTCAACGAAGAATCCATGGCGAAAGATGCTCTGTGATCGAGGGGATTTTCAAAAGTGAGAAATGCTGAAAATTGACTAAGTTTGGAAATTACATGCCAGTAGCATGGTTGTCAAACATGGAAAAAGCGCCTCTGCAGGCCAGGGGCGCCCAATAATGAGACGATCCAAATGTCAGTTTTTGAGAAAGCTTGTCTTCAAGTGATCTCCTTGACATCAGCTTAGCTTCGTAATGAACCTGTTTGCTAGTCTATAGGACACATCAAACGACGACAGTTGTTGATCATTCGAGCATACAAAATAGAGTGAAAATCAGTACACATCAAGACAAAAGTGCCCCTGCAGGCCAGGGGCGCCCATCATTTTGAACCACCTGTTGAACTTTTCAGCAACTGCTTTCTCCAAGGCATCGGTTCAGCATCCTTTCAGCTCCGCGACCAATCTAGTTGCACGCTCATAGGACCTATCAAGCATTCACAAACGAAGATCAAGTAGAAAGCACGTAAAACAAAGGCATAATGAAAGACATGAAGAAATGGCTTAGTGTCAAGGAAAATGTACCCTTCTAGAAATAGGGGCCCAACTTTTTGGGCAATCAAATGTAGTCTGCAAGCTCAGTGACCACCAAGAAGTCCTCTGTTTTGATCAATCTCAACAATGACACCATCAATGAAGACAATAGACAAATCAAACATCTGACGACAAAGATCAAATTGGGACCATTTGTGAAAGTTTGCAACATGAAAATAACAAGTCAAAAGGTCAAAGGCGCCCTTGCAGGCTAGTGGCGCCCAAGCTTTTAAGGCACCTAGATCCACTTTCAGGATTCGCGAAGCCAGTCATCCTTTCCAGGATAGAGTTGTTTATCCATCCCATGCTTCGGCAAGATCACCGGACTCATTAGTCATCAGTGATCTCAGATCAAAGCACTAAAGGTCAAATTGGAGGAATTGAAGAATACTCAAGAAATTGACTAAGTTTGGTGAAAAATGCACTTTTTTGGGAAAAGGTGCCCAAGAATTAAAGGCATCAGACTGAGGTTTTGAGCCTTGCAGCTCCCAATCAGACTTCATCAGAGTTGTTTCATCTTAGTTGTGGATTTATTAGCAACACTTTGAGATCAATTGAGTGATCGGAATCAGGGATTGAACGGAGGCATTTCATCACAAAAAAGAATGAAAAAGTGTTCAACTCTTCAAAGGGACGCCTAAAGTCAAAGTAAGACTCAGTTGACTGAAGTGTCAATTTAGAAAGCCTTTTCATGTCTAAAATGTCCCCAAATTGGTGTAAATCACTCTCAGAAACTCTAGATCAGGCTAATTGACTCCTCCATCATGTGTTGGCGCCCAAACTTGATGCATTCAACATCAATCATTATATATCAAGCCTAGGCGTCATAATTCAACATCTTTCTTTGCAGGTTGAAGCCAAGAACAAGCATTTTTCTCTCCAAGACGTCTTTTGAAGATTTGACAGAGGGGTTTTCATTATTCTGTAATGTCCCCAAAAATTTGGATGAAGTGACTTAATTATTTAATATTTCCTAAGTCTTATATTATATTTAAAAGGGGGATATTAAATAATTAATTAAATTAAGTTATAAAGTGATCAAGTGAGATATTTAATAAAATATGAACATTATAAAATCACTTTATCATTTTGAATGGGAAATATAATGAAAAAGGAGAGCCTCCTGGTTCAGTTTGGAAAACCCTAGCCATTGTTTCGAGTGTGCAACATCATTCCTAGCTTGGCACAGTTGAAGAGTTGACAAGAGGAAACAAGCTATAATCTGATTTTCGTGATTTCTACTCCTGAGATTTTGCAGCCTTAAAGGGGACGAGTTCAAGAGCTCCTTATTCTTTCTTGAGGGCCTGGCTTTATGGAAAAACACTAGGCCCCATCCTTTCAAGCATGAGAGTCATAGGAAGGGCACGTTTCTGGGAAATATGGGTGAGTTAAGGGGAAACGTGTTTGCAGCAAACAGAAAATGATTTGCCTCTCATCACTGCAGGGTTGTGGTTATGGATGAAAGGATTTAGAAGGGGGTTTGGAGTGTGTAAGATAGGGTGCACCATTATTTGGCAGGGGCAACTATCTTAGAATACATTTCATGTGCTGGACATGCTTTCTGGGCAAAGTTGAGGTCGACTTCATCATCTCCCGTCTGAAAACGAGTTGCAACCCAGTCACTGGTTTGTCTTGTTGGTCGCATCATTACTGGGGTTCTAAAACCCTGTTGGCCTCTTGTTGTGGAGACGTGAAAGCTTGCTGCTGATGTTGGTGGTCTTATCTTGGAGTTCTCAGAAGATTACCATGTTGCTGTGTATATTTCATGCTTCCAGTCACTACCAGGTTTGAGTACAGAATCATTCTATGTTTATTTGTTGTATAATCTTTCTTAGAAATCAGATTAGGGAAACCATAAGGAGTGGCCCTATTGTAAAGTCTGTGATAAACTTGTTAAGGCTGAAAGTAGTGTCATCCCAAACTGCACTTCGTTGTAAGCTCTCTGAGCATGCTGTGTTTGTATAACAGTCGTTAGAGCACTCAGCAATCTATGTCATAAGTTTGGAAACTGTATTGACAAAGCATTATATTGGAACCCTTGAAGTAATGTTATTTCAGACCTGTTAGCATATAACAGTGAAATCCCCTTTGGTACTGCTTGATATAATTCTGCTCTTGTTATATATTCTGGGGCTGTATTGGTCTGCAAATTAATTTCTGAGCAGATAATTAGTGCAGAACAGTCAGGTTTAAGAGTCATTACCATAATCCTGTTAATGTATATGTCTGTGGTCAATTGCTGAGTATGCGTACATTGTAAATCAGACTTATTAATCAATAGAATATTAAGAGATTGGCTCAAAAATCTGTATTGCACTACATATGAAACTATAAATATTGTCCCAATCATATCATACACTAAGGTGGACAGAATAGAACATCCATCAAACTTGCAGCAAAATAAGACAATCCTTTCACATTTCAAAACGGGTCTTCACATATTCTTCATATTTTTGAAGATCAGTTGCACAAAAGGACAATTAATCAGAGGTCACATCTTCAAGCATAATTTTCTTGAAGATCCAAAGAGGCAGTTGATAACTTCCAAACTTCTTGTCTTTTTCCTCTATTCTTGTCTTAGATCTTCTTGCATGTCCAAATAAACGAAGGCTATTCACAGATCTGACCTTCTAGGTATGATTAGCATAGCTTTTTCAACAAAACCCACGTGTTAGATTTTTCCAGAAATAGTAACCTTGCTGCCCCTATGATTAGGGATTTCTGAAAAAAGTCACAAATTTGAAAATCAAACGAACTGGGTTTGTTCAGCATTGAAACACCAACAATACCCATGTGTCAGATTTAAAAAAAAAAATTACTTCTGAGCAGGTGCTATTTTTAGGGGTTTTCAGAAAAGTTGTCCGAACAGTATCGTGTGCACAGTCAATCTTTAAGGTTTTCAGAATGCAGTTCTCCCAAGTCGAATACAAGACCAAAACGTCTTGGTTCATGACTTCTTGAAAACGATTTGACACCAATCTACATCAGGTACACCCAGAGGTCGACTCAAAAAGGTTGGAAGGCATAGACCAATGCACATTAGAGAACATCAAGCAATTTGGATTGCTTGAGGCTGCATCAATCCCCATCACAACACAGAGCGTAGAATTTGTAATAGCTTGTATTAAGCATTACAATCCTACCACACAGGAGATTCGTTTAGTGGATGGGCGAGTGATATGCAGCCTTAAGCCTAGGGATGTCGAAAAGTGTTTTGCCATTCCACCATGCCCGGCAAATATGGTCATATCTATGAGAGAATGTGAAAAGGCATTCGAAGTGTCAAAAGACAAATGCGAGAAGAGAATGGCAGAGAAATGGCTTAAAGGAAAAAAGGCCAACTTACCCAAGAATGTCGGACGTGGAGAGTTCCGGGATGAGTATGCATTGATGATCACTCTACTCAACCGTATCACTGGTCAAGAGGAGGCAAACCAATTTCAGTTATGGATGTACTATATCATCGCCAAAATTGTAAGCAACAAAGAGCATTATGATTGGCCCGCCCTTATCAGTGATAGGCTCCACAAGCAGATGACCAGATTCTTAGAGGCTCACAGGTTTCACATGTGTTCATATCTCTTATATCTAATTGCCTTCCAAGGCCAGTTTAGAGTATTGAACAATGAGGGAACTTTGGGTGTGCAGAAGGTTCACGAGTATTTCACATAGCTTGAGTTCACAAAAGTAGAAAGACATTTCAAGAGAGTGAATGATCTCTTATTGATGCACACTATCAGAGACCTCGATCATGAGTTGCATATACACACATCACCAACAGCGGAGGCAATGGTAGATTGGGCGGATTGGTTCATCCAATTCGCCACTTTCACTTACATACGTGTGTATGGGTACTCGGGTCATCCCACCATGTTACCTTGCTATCCATCAGATAGGGTGGTCTTCATGGAATTCTTGCGGCAGTTGTCCGAAGTACATTCTCATCTACGTAACAAACGCAAGACGGCCGCAAACTTTCCTCTTGAGATGGGACTTTACAGGTGCAAGACAACGGCTGATGCCAAGACCATAGGCCACGAAATGGTGAGACTTAATCTTAAGTACCTCATCGAGAGACGGTCGTATGATCCTTGGGGTCACTATGCAACACACCTTGAGCAACACTCTTCACACGAGTCTTCCATGGAGGACTATTGGTTCAATTGTGATGACAAGTTTGATGTACGAAGACACAATTACAGCCGATTTAGACTTCCACAAATTGCTGACTTCATGTTAGAGCACGTGGAAGGCCTATCTGATGATGATGGGAAAGTTATTCTTCCTTCATTCTTCGTAGATTAGGTGGACTCACAACCACTTGGAAAAGTGGATTGGTATGCCAAGGAAAGTACGTCTATTGAGGAAAGAACAAGCAGGGTTGTCAGAAACAGTCAAGTCTATTTGGACAGTAAGAGGACAAGAAGGGTAGTTATTCCCCGCATAGAGCTGCCACCGGTTCATTCGTCACTACCTTCCACGTCGAGAGCTAAGCCTAGACAAAAGAAATGGAGTAACCCTCCTAGAGGATCCAAAATGTTAGGGTACACAAGGGGAAGAATGCAGATTGCTGATATAAATCAGCAAAAGGTACGTGTGGAGACAGCCACAGACATCGCTGAGCCAGTGATGGAAGTAGCTACAACTGAGATAGAGCCAGTGATTGAGACAATTACAGCTGAGACAGAGCCCATGATGGAAATAGTTGCAGCTAATGTAGTACCAGAGGTAGAAGTTGAGCCTCCTACTTCTCCACCACCGCAGTAGTCACCAGTCCATATTGACTTGGATTCGCCACCACGCGACATCACTACGCAATCCAATTCGTCAAGCATTCAAGGGCCTAACATTCCTCCTTCCAGCAAGGCTAGTCAAGATTCATTTTGGCTTGAAAGTCTCCTAGGAAGGAAGAGGGAAAGGCCGTCCTATTAGTTGGACTTCACAGAATTTGACCATGTCCCTCAAGACATGCCAGTAAAGAAGTTGAGAAAGCAGGTCCATGTAGGAAAGAATGTTGACAATGAAATTGTCATAGAGACAACTGTGCCACCTGAGGGAAGGAATGCACATGAGGTAGAGGTTGATGACTTCACCTTGTTGAAATTCAACCTTGGTAAGACCACTCATCAGGTGGAGGCAGATCTCCTTGAAGTTGCATCAGTGAATGTCAAGGAGAGAATGGCTAAGGACGACAAAGATGAAGCAACCTTAAAGGCTGAAAAGCAACAGCTGGGAATATATATATCTAGCTTGATGCACAGTACACCAAACATCTCTCCCTTGCCACGAGAGATGCTTGACCTCCCCGTGGAGCAAAATCATCACCAGTTGATCTTATATGGAAAACACTTGAGGAATCAAGTGGAAGAATTTGTCATTAGAGGACGGTGTATACTTGCAGAGTTGTACCAGTTAAGGTACAAAGCCCATGACCTCCGCGCAGAGATTCAACAATCAGAGCTAGACACAACAGAGAAGAGGCCTAGGGATGAGATCACTATCTCAGACTTACAGATGGCGTACGAATCAGTTACTATAGAGGAGAACAAGCAACACCTTTTCTCTTGGAAAAAACAACTTGCATACAAGGTGAAAGCATATGACACCAACTCTGTAGAATTGATTGAGTATCGATAGGTTGTGTCAGGTGTTATCAAGTTCGTGGGAATGTTGGTAACATCAATCCTTTGCCTTTACCAGCACGAAGGAGGTGCATACATTGAGCTAGCTGAAGTACAAACACAGTTCCAACTCTCATCCGTGACAGTTTTTGTGGTGACCCTACTAGTTGCGAGTTGAGTAAGATTGCCGTCATGTCAACAAGGCTGGATGACGCAACTGCAAAGAGTATCGAGTACCAGAAGCAGATTGCGAGTGGCGAAGAGATGTTGCGGAGACATGTCATCATCCTGCGAAACATTAATTGTCCAGAGGCAGAAGAAGTCAACAACTTGCTAGATGAGTTGTTGATGAGAGGTGAAGAGGTGTAAAACACCTAGTTAGGACGTCCTACCCTCCAAAATAGCATTTATGACAAACAGGAGTTAACTTGATGCTTCTTTCCAAGTTAACTCACTGTCCCACAGATCATGCATGTCTATTTCCACTAATTATGGATGTCTATTTTGGATTTCCACAATTATGGATATCTATCTCCACTAATTGTGGATGTCTATTTTGGAGACACTTTTCTATTTGGAGTTCTCTTTTAGTTTAGTTTCAGTTAACCGAAGTAGATTTTTAGTTAACTGCTAGGTTACCTACTTTTAGACATAGGAATAAATTTTGCTGATTGATTGGCAAGAACTCAATGTTAACTCAAAGAGACTTTAGGGTTGCCTACTCCTTTAAGCTTCTATAAATAAGAGCCTTTGCTCATTATTTTGTAACTTTACTTAACGACAGCAAAACATTGAGCTAAAAAGCCTTCGACTTTGTTCACTTAGTATATGTTCTTGAATCGTATTTGTTATAGTTAAACGCCAAGTACAGCTTGCGTTCTCTCTATTCAGATAGGTGTGTTCAATCCATGTTCATATATTCTTGGTTTGATAGCTTCATGTGTGATTGTCTCTTTGACACAAGTTGCTGTCGCAAAGTGTAACCTTTGATCAAAGATTGAGATAATAAATCAGGAGAGCTACCTTGCCTTTGATCTAAAAATCTCAAAATCTATCATTGTATGTTGTTTTCAATAATCTTCTTTCGATCTACACATTAGAAAGAGCATTGTCTCTCCTTGGGAATTTAGGCAGTAAGATTATCGTTCTTTGTTGTTTCTAGTAGTCTACATTTCAGCCTACACCTCGGAAAGGATATAGTGCCTCCTTGGGAATCTTGAGATATAGCCTACCGTTTGAAGATTACTCGTGTGTATTCTATTATGGTGTAAATTTGGAAGTTCAGAGCCTTCAGATGCATTCCGAGAGACAATTTGTCTAAGTGATCGAACCATTACATTCCCGCTCCTATATTCTCTTGCTTTGTTTATTTAGAGGAGATAGGATAGATTAAAAGCTAGCTTAGTTGTAGTTAAGATTTGCAGAAACCATAGAAAACCTTAGCTGCAACGCATTGTGCTTTATGCACCCCTGTGCCCTGTCGCTAAGTAAAAAGATAGGAATTTTAGTTTATTGTACTTTTTACGCAAACATCAGAAAAAAGAGGGAGCTTCCCCTTCTAATTTGAAGAGTAGTTACTACACACTTGCAATAGCTGACCGTTTCCAATAAGCACTCTAGAGGTGCTAATTGAAATGCCAACACTTTACTAATCACACTGACTAAATCACAAAAAAACTATAAATTCAAGTTTGCATTAGGCCGAAAAATAGGTTGCCAATCTGCTTTCACTATTATCAAAACAATTTTGGATTTCATACACAACATAAATATCCAAGTTTGCCAAGACCTGCTATCAAAAACACAAAATTTTCTGCCTATGCAGTAACTGAGTCAACTTTTGCATCAGGGGCATACCCTGCTAATTACTAGATTCAAGAACCTTGATTGGTTCCTGCTCGACATTCCCATTGGTTCTTGTTCCTCCTCCATCAGCTTCAGGTCTTCTACCAACTCCATCTCCTAATGATCATCTTATCCATGCTGACCTTGGGTGTTGATATGTTATTTTGTAAATATCATATTGAACATGTATTGCTGCTTTCCCATTTAACCTTAAACTAGTGCTAAATATTATTCACCATATGTCATGTCCCCAAAATTGTAACACTAAAATACAAAGCATTAATAGAGAAATAAAATAACAAAATACATATTAAAAATATAAAAGGAATATACGAGAAATTTAATATTATAACTATCACAAGATAATATTATGATTATAGTTATCAAATAAATAACAATATAAATATAAAAGATATATAAATATAAATATTAACAACCTAACATTATTATTATAATATTAGTATTATAATATAATAAATATTATAAATATATATAAAGAAAACCAATATATTGAAATAAGTATTGATATAAAATATATGTGTAGCAACGATTTTTTACTGTGCCAAATAAGCATCGATTAAATGAAGAAAACAACTAAGTAATACAATGCCCTTATAATGCAGCGATCATTATCTTTAAAGGCAATACCAAATTAGTAAAAGGTGGGCAACGATTAGTATTTAGCAGGCAGTCTTAATTTATAAAACAGCGATTAAAATAAGGCATTAACAATATGCAATAAAGAATCCTCAAAAAGGCAGCAGCGATTAATTCTTGAAAAGCCATGACTCCTCACAAAAGCTATGCCCTCCCAATATGCGGGTATTAAAGAGAGAAGCAAGAAGGATCGAAATATAGCTGGAAAAGAGTGACGTCTATCTGCAGATGGACGGGGAAAAAAGAAAGGATATACTTGTATGAGAATATTCGGTTATACTCAGAAAATAATACAATTCTGTAAGCTGCGATCTGTCTCAGCATAAAGTAGGCTTGCTGATTCATCGTGTATTTCAGATTATATTTTCTCATAAATCTGTAGCATAGGATTTTTAATTGTTTACCATTTTATTTCAAATATAGTATAGAATCTAGATAGAATTTATAAAGTAGGAGAAAGGAAAGATATATAAAGGAGATAGATGAGATGAGGAGAATAAAAAGGGGAAGGAGGAAAATATATATTAGCAGATTTAAAAGAAGTGTATAGAGATTTAATAGAAACATAAAGGAACCTTAAAATAGAGGAAAGAATAAATAAGAAATTTGGCAATAAGAAATATAGAAAGGCAACGATATATATATATAATGTATTATTTATGACTATCCAATAATGATGCTTGTAGCAATTATTGAGCCTTATAAGTAATAATGACTCTATTCATTCACTATGATGATAAATGGTATAATAGAATTCCACCTATGTGATCTTGAAAGATGTTTAATATCTACCCTAATGTACTTATGAAATATATTATAGAAGAATCATTCATAGTGAGTGATAAGAAGGAAATGAATAATCCTTTGACAAGAATGAAATATTTATATCATCTTTGATCTTATTAGATATTATCACTGAAACTTATTGATCTCTAACGCTTCTAATGCCTCTTTGAGAAACACTTTGAATGCAAGATTCAGGCTTAAGTGCTTCCACTAGAAAGGAGTCATTACACCATATGCATGGCCTTTGGTTCCAACTGCTGGGTGTTCTCATTATGGTTAAGGTGTCGCTTGAGCTCAACATAATTGTTGCACACCTGTCACACAAGACACTTCATTACATTTAGTCTAGAGGTGAATTGAGTAGGATACTTCATTGCATCAAAAGTTAAAACACTTCCCATTGAATATCCTTGCCCCAGTAGCATACAAAGTTGTGCCTTGAATTGATTAGTAGCTTCCTGTTTTAGAAGGTTGAGGTTTTTGATCCTGTGCAGCAAGGCATCCTTCTAATAATCTGTTGAGTGCTCTGCTGAAAGGCAGGTGTTCATAAGAATTAATCAGTGTTTGGTCTTCCAACAACTTTGGTAATTTCAGGTCATCAATAAGCCAAAGTATTCTTCATGAATGTTGTCCAGGGGATAGTAATTCACCAGTTTTTGATTTTGGCCCTGTATTACTTCTTCCACAGCCTCCTTTCTCCTTAGCTGTTCGAACCTTCATCAGATTCCTTTTCTGTATCATGATCCATTGGGCTTGCCATGCTGGAAACGAGTGTAAGCTTGACAAAGTATTGGCAACCAATCCTTCCAAAGATCTAAGAGCTATACTTTCAAGTAGCTAAAACATCCAAAAAAATAGAATGATATTCTTGTTCTTTAGCAGCACATAGGAAGTCATATCTTGTTTCTAATCATGAGCAACCATTTTAAACCCCAATCCCCAAGGATCTCAATCATCTAGGAATGGAGAGGTGAAGAGGATAGTATAAGGCATATAGAATCAGAAAAAAGAATGGGAATTCAACCAAATGCAGTGGATCTATACTATATTGGTAGCCAAGCACAAGATGAGAAGCAGCTTTACTTCTTTCAATTTTTCAACTCAAGATTATTCAAACCCCTAAAGCCACTTCCATAACTGAAGAATGAGAGATAGGATTAGAGCTTGGGACAATCCTCAACTCTCTTGGATGCCTATCTTAATTAAGGGATGTGAAATTTCTGGAGCATAGGACAAAAAATACCCACAAATTTTTTCATAAAGATTGATATGAGCCAAGCAACCCACAAGAGAAGATTAATGTCTAAGGCTCGTGATTGGCAGTGAGTTTGCTGATGTGGCCTTCACTGAGATGCCTTGGCAAGATATGTCTCTTGGTATAGATTTAAGTCCTTTTAGGTATTTCAATATGGGTTTTGATGATGATTACTTGAGGATGCAAGTAAGGAAGTTGAAACACAACAACTTTATTTTCCATTTGATATCCTTCCTTGTAATGTCTCCATTTTTGGGTTCTCTTGGATTGTAGTTGGCATTTACCTTCTAGGTGCGTGTTAACCTTATTAGAGGGATTATTTGATGTTTCCAGTGAGCTCTGATGACCTAGAGGATTCAAATGATGTTTTTCGATGTTATTTTCGGCTTCTAGTGTGTTCTCCAAGAATCTAGGAGAGAACGTCTATTTATAGTAAGTCAACTGTTTGGGTCAGTTTATCATCATTCATCATTGGTATAACTCTTGCACAACTAGTTTTCGATTCCGATGCATTTCGGTTATTTCCAAATTTGGATTTAATATTGAGCTATAGTTAATTAATTTTACCAAGGTTGCTACTTTAATTAAAATATTTTAATGGGCACCTTAATGTTATAGCTCGTTGGAACCGGGATGGAAAGCTTTAAACGTTGGGATGTTGATAAAGTGACTTTGGGTGCCGGGAATAATTAAATAATGAAATAAATCATTTTTCGGGGATATAAGGCTTATTTAATTAATAAAGTGATTCTATATTGTGTTTTCAGGAAAGTTCCCAAAAAAGATTATAAAAGGGGGTTTGTGAGCTCATTTGGTATTATGCAGATTATTACTTTCTCTTTAATGAGACCCTTGTGGTTTGGGAGATTGAACTCTATTCATCTCAGCCTTCTTGAGGACAAAAACCCTATTGGAAAAGATTAGCCTCGATGGTGAAAGATCCTCCTTGGTTAATTTGGTGTGGCTCATTCAGAGTTACAGATCATGCGAAAAAGAGATTTGCAAGTATGAATGGAATCTATTTTGGTAATTAGTATTGAGTTTTCAAAGGTTTTTTGGAGTGTGTTGGTAGTGATTGCAGGTGACTTCAAATTGGCTGTACCTTTCACATAGCAGGCCGTCCCCCTTCAAAATGGATGCTTGGGCTGATGTATTGAATTTTGAGTTGTGGGTATCTTTCCTAAGGATTTCCTAGAGTTGGGTGACCTGAAGGCACACAAAAAGTATTGAGTGGGGGAAGGGGAGGGGGGAAGGAGGAGTGAATCAGTATTTTAAACTTTAAAACTTGAAACCAAATGAATCAAAAATCAAAATAGTAAGAGCAAACATTAGACAAGATGAACACCGATATCAGGTGGAAAACTCTTTCGGGTAAAAAAACCACGACAAAAGAATTGCTTTCATTAACTTCAAAGGGCACCAACCTAGATTACAAAAGTGAGCACCAACTCACTGGAGCACCAACTTCCTTGAAGCACCGACTTCCTCGAAGCACCAACTTCAAACAATTGAAGCACCAACTCTAGCATGAGCATCGACTCACTGAGATTACGCACAACCCTGGAACTCTATTGTCTTGATTCAAAATACATTCTTTACATCAACTTCAACTCCAAACAACTCATGCTTGTATACATAAGACTTTTCTCTCCTTTCATAAGATCCACATGCCAAAAATATATATGCAAAACCACATTTTCTCAAAATGTGATAAACTCAGTTTTAGGTCCTTTTGTTCGTACGTAATTCTCAATACACACAATCTCTGCAAAATTAGAATTGACCACTACTCTGATCAAGGCACTCCCACACATAACCCGTTTTTTTTTTCTTCTGAGCAACATTAGAAGAGTGGTATGAGATAATTTTAAATGCCATGATAGCTTCCCAAGGCCGCATAGAACAAAAATTCAGCTGCTTCACACCTACGCATAGATACTCATAGTTGAACTAGACTTGAAAAGCATATAGACAGACTTGTGCGCAACATTTCACGACCACCTTTCGTACAACCCATGCCACTTTACTCAGCCTGTATAAACTCTCCTGCTAACCATTTTTCAACTTGTGCAAAAGAAGGAAAAATGTCGATGGATTCAAGGCTCACGACTTGCACACAATGACTTCAATTTGCACAGCTCCTTATTTTCACACACTCATTCTCATCATCAAAAGTCATCGCTACCTCTCTTTCATACACTTAGACTCCATATAAGACATTGATGAAATCACCCGACTCCCATTACATGCTCGATTCACTTACAGAGTCGGCACCCAAAATAATACTTGCAATGGCGTTATAATACCCATGACTTCACACAAACCAACTCAGAATGAATGTTGACGCATAGTACTCTGTATCCCAACCTTCGAAGATAAAAGGCATTGTTTACACTCACATCCTCTCCAGAAAAGATGACGCGGCATAAGAGAAATTCCATGGAGCCATTCTTCACGTCTCCACCTGTGAACATGCAAAAGATTTCATCCCACCACAACCTCACGCGGTGCCTACATTAGATAAAAAAAATGAAGGCGATTCATTCAAAACCTCACGACTCCAGACATCACGTCTTCATTTTTTTTGCAACTCTCACACACATTATGAATGATAGATGTGTCATATATTTTGAATGCTCACATCTTTTTTCTTCAACAACAACCACACATTCAAAACTTCCTTCGATTTTCAAGTATAGTGATTTTTAAATGCCACAAAGGCATTACTAAATGCTTCTTGTGTATCCGACATGCCATAAAGGCCAACAAATAGCGCAGCCACAACCATTGTGCACTCCACGATATAGAAAGCCATCACAGCAAATAAAATGAAGCCTCGAAAAATATCGACGCGTGAAATAAAGTCTTTGCCACATCCTCAAAAAAGAATAAGCTGTTCATAAGCCGTTACTGTCCTCAACAAAGGAATCTGAGGCCATTGATTATTGCTTGATCAAAATAGAGCTGCCGCTGATAGAAGTTAGAGGTTATAAGAAATTTCAAACTGAAAGCATCAATTCATAGGCCACCGTCAATCAATACATAGTCATAACAAGAATTCGTGCCTCTTCCAAACATTTGGCCATTCCAAGCTGACAAGCAGACACTTCAAAATTGACTTGGCATTAGGAAACAAAAAATCACTGTCTCGAAAGACATTCCATATGGCACATTAAAACAAATATGCTGACTCCAAAGATCTGCCAACCATAATCGAACCAATTCATTTATGTATGCTAAGTTCAAATCAATTGCAATACAAAAACTGAGACAAGGCACCTTTCACATCAATGACAAAAATACTTCAACATGACTCTTAGAGATTTTGTGAGGCGAAAAGCTGCCATTTATTTTCTAAAGAAAATCGCCCCTCCTGGTTGTTCGTACAAGTACTTGTGGAGTTTACATTGAATTTGCTCTTATTTGGGCTTTCGATGTGGCTGCAAATCACCCATACATTGGGGCTCTATTTTGCTGTAGTGATTGAAGGTGCAAGAATGCATTTTGGAGTTCAAGAAAGGAAGTTATGAATAAAATACCAAGCTGCCCTGTGCATAATCAGCGCCCAGTTTGCTGTTACAATTGGTATAGGGTGCATAAAATATTAAAGTATTAGTATAATATTTAATGGTCATCTTAGCTTTTAGTTAGTAGTTTGCTTCAGTTAGCTTTTAGTAACTTTCAGTTAATTATTTTAGTTAATGATTGTTTCCTTTAGAAACATCGTCCTATATTGTATTATTTAAGGAGTTTTCGTCTCCTTTGTAAATAACGAATATCGAATATCAATTATCATTTCATGGTATCATAGCATAGGTTCATTTTTGGTGAATTTTTTGAGCAATTAAAATTTGTAGCTGTTTACCTGAAGATTTTTTTGAAAATTTTAAGTTTTTTTTTAAAATAAAAATCGAAGCGTTTTACTTGAAAAAATTCGAGTGTTTTTTCAGACGATGATCGGGGTATTTTCTCCATTGAAAATCATTGAATAATTTGTTGAAAAATCATGGACTTCTTTTAGGAAAGATTCGTGGGTTTTATTTTGGAATTTTTTTTTTTTTTTGGAGCAAAATTTTTTGAGGGTTTTTTTCTGAGATTCATGGGTTCATTTGCTACAAATGATCGCAGAGTTTTGTGTCTGTTTTTCGTGGTGGATTTTCTGAGGAGACTTCATGGATTTTTGTTAGAAAAAAAAAGAATCGTGGATTTTTTGTGCTTAAATTGTGATCCGTCATCTGTGTGTAGTGTTGAGGGTTTTTCTGAAACCAATTGCGACTCTCATAATCGCCTCTTCCAACACGATTTCTTTGCAAAATCATGGAGGTTTTTTATTGAGCATTACGCGGATGTTTTCTGTGCCTTTTGAATGATCTTTTTGCTTGTGGATTTCCAAAAAATTGTGAAGAATAGTGGCAGATTTTATGAGTTTTTTGGATGCAGTTTTTTCTCTATTCCCGGTGTCTGTTTTGAGATTGTAGGTCTTCCAAAAATCATGCTCTTCCTTCAGCGATCCAAGTTTTTTTTGAGGTTGAGGGTTTCTAGTTTTTAAGCCTAGTTCAGATTGATTTCTTTTGTGATTTTGGCATTTTTCAGTAAGTTGGGCGACCTAGGGTTGTGCTCAGAATTGTGTTTTTTTGAAATCTTTTTAGAATTTTCTTTTTCCAAATTTTTTTGGTCATCAAAGTTCACAACCTTTACCTTGTTTTTTCGTGCTTTTAAAAAATGAAAGGGATGGCATCTATGCAGTCTGACCAAGCGTCTACCTCTTATGCATTGATGACCAAACGACCAACAGATCGTGTCAAATCATCTGCATGGTACATTGATTTTGGAGCCTCTCGGTATTTTACAAACATGAGAGATTGGTTCACGAAGAGTATGGCTTGCTCCGATTCCGTCATCTTTGGTGGTGGCGAAGAGTATATAGTTGTCGGCATGGGCAACGTCCAGATTACATTTGGTGGGAGAAATTTAATATTTCTCAATGTATACGTGTCAGGCATGGAGTTTAATTTGCTCTCGGTGAGTCAGATTATGCGGAGTTGGACATCATTTTTAGTTCACACAAATGCTGAATTATTGATAAGGATGAAATATCCCAAACAATATTTTTGCAAAATTTCTGATTTTTGTAATGCAAAATTGATGCCCTATTTTTTGATTTCTAATTTCTGCTTAAACCCTAGAACGTTGATGTAATTTTCTGAGTTTTATAATGCATGAACAACAACACATAATGCGACCAAAAGATAGGAAAACTTATAGCAGATAATGATAACATTAGATCGCCAACATGGCATGACTAGATCCTTCAATATGAACCAACAAATGTCTGATATAAACCTCCAGTCTGCTGCTGCAAAATATAAATGCAAAGTACAAAGTAAAGTGGGCTCCAAACATGCGCCACAACATGAAGAAACCCAAATAATGCAAATGCAATTAACCCTAGCTGGGCAAAGTTGCTCTAGCTACAAATATGCAACTAAATGATGATGAAACTACTCAAAAAACCCTACCAAAGGGTACGCTGGCCTGCTGGACTGATATTAGGGCTTTGCCACCCTGGAAATCTGAATTAGAGCCTCCAACTTGCACAACTCACCCTTCAAATCAGAAATCTAAATGCTGATGCAAAACTGACATGAACTCCATTGAAGCACATAGGAACTTCTGTCATGAAGTTCACCCTTGAAGAAGCTAGGGTTTCGTCCAACTTTTCCTTAATGCAATAGGGTTTTCATCCTACAACATATGCTGCTCAAAAGCGCAGACCAAAGTAGAAAAACAATTTCCGAATATGATGATGAAATGCTCCACAAGATCTTGTATTTATACATGTTTCCCTCCTCCTCTATGCTGGCCGACCTAGGCAAAATTGCTATTAATTTCTTATTTTTTCCCCATCTCAAGGCCGACCTTGGAAGAAATATAAATGTTTTAATTGTTTTTCTTCACAATCCCAACCTGCTTTTCCTTAACATGAGCTGGCCTAGGAAAAGGGATTAAAAGATGGGACATTACAATCCTTCCCAAAATTGCTTGTCCTCAAGCAATGACCATGACACCACTTGGATCTCATAACATCACCCTACCATATGTATCAAAATTGAAAAGATAGATGTACCCCATAGAGTCATCAACACCCACCAACTCTCCAACTTTGATAAATACTTCATGGATGTGTAGGATGCCTCCCATAGGAGCATAGAAGAACACATCAGCCCCTCCTATGTCGTTGGTAGCAATTAGAGCAACAAGTTCCCAACTTTTTGTAGCATCTTCAAGGGACTCAATCAATTCTTCATCCTTTGTTAGTTGTCCATTGCCAAGAGCTGGTCCCACATGAGTTTCTCCATGAAAATCACAAGCCTTAGGCTGATCCTCTTGGCTGTCTTTGTTGATGTTGGCAGTGTCGGGCATCATTTCCAACACCCGATTATGAAGCAATAAATTTAATATAGCCTTATCGGCTATTCAATTTATTGAAGCCGATATTAAAGTGAAGAGGCGCTTCACTTGAGATCAATACAAAATTTAATTATTGTTAAATAATTTGTTTGAGGCCGACCTCGTCTCATTCGCCACCCTTATGGAGTTACATCGATTCATGAAGGAGGCCGACATGATATCTAGAAGAGATGCAATGTTTAGAAGACTCCTCTCCATCATGTATATATATGCAATGCTGTTTGACAATCATTTATTCATACATTACATTCAATGAGAGTTCGATATTAGAGGTGTGCAAATTTCTTGAAGTGCAGATCGAAGGTTTCAAGAAGGCTGAATTCGATATCAAGGAAGAGCAATATAATAATCTGAGATTGCATCAAGCTTTGGTGCTAATATTTGGCCTTGCAATCGGCCTCATTGTAAAGAACATTGTTGATTCATATTCAATAAATAAGTGATATATTGTTGTTGGGTTTTTCTCCCTCAAGTGGAGGGTTTTCCCAGGGTATATGCTGTGTCTATTTGTTTGAAATTGAATTAAAATCTGCTTATTTAACTTCTGATCCTAAAACTAACATTGTATCAGAGCGGGTTTAAGCAGTGTTATCTTCCACTCTTGTTCTCATCTTTTTGTGTCTATCTTATCATCAAAAATGGTGAACGAGCTCAAGGTTGAAGATAGACTTGAAGGTACTTCCAACTTCACCTCTTGGAAGTTTAGAGTGTTGCTTGCATTGGAAGAGAATAAAATTGCTGAGTTTGTGGAGAGCGAAGCTCCCTAGTCTTCCGATGAGAATGAGAAATCACAATGGAAGAAGAATGGCACTAAAGCGAAGAAGATTTTGGTAGATTCTGTGAAGGACCACCTTGTGCCGATCATCTCCAAGTTGAAGACAGCAAGAGAGATGTTCAAGGCCTTGTAGGGATTATATGAGATTAATAATACGAGCAGAGCTCTTGCATTGAGGCAAGAACTTCATCATATCAAGATGGCGAAAGGAGAGCCTGTCATCTCATTCTTCATGAAGATCATCGAGTTGAGAGATCAGATTTGCGCCATTGGTCACATGGTTGATGATAAAGATTTGGTCATGTTGGCTCTTAATGGTCTTCCTCAATCTTCGGAGCCATTTATCCAAGTTATCAGTGGGAGATCAAAACTACCTAAGTTCGATTGCTTGAGGGCAGATTGCATTCAAGAGGAATCGAGATTAGCAGCAAGAGGCAATGGGCAAAGTTCTACCAATGAAGAGATTCATGTACTTGCCGCTCAATCTTCAAAGAAGAAAGGAAGAGAAGGGAAGAAAGGCAACTTTAAGAGGAATAAAGATAGAAGATTAGATGGTGCTCCTGCATCTAAGAAGAAGAAGGATCTCTCCCATATTCAGTGCTTCAGATGTGACAAGTTTGGTCACTATGAAAAGGATTTCCCAACTAGACCTAAACAACCTGCTTCTATTGCGGATGTGGGTGAGATCTCTCCTTAGAAGGAGTCAAGTAGATTTCTATTTTATTTTGCCCTATCAAGCAATGTTCCAACGGATAGCAACACTTGGTTGATTGATAGTGGTGCCTCTTGTCACATTACTAGATTTAGAGAACATCTTTCAGATTTGGTGGAGAGAGATGCAAGCATTCAAGTCATAATTGGAGATGATGCATGCTATTTTGTGAAAGGTGTTGAAACCTCCTATCTTCACTTAGATTCTGGCATCTCTCTTCAATTGAGTGATGTGGTATTTGTACCAGGCATCAAGCTAAATCTCAGCTTTGGAAGACAAGGGATATCAAGTTGCATTCTCTGAAGGTAAAGTTCTTGCATGGTTGAAGAACTCTAGCATCAAGATTGCCCGAGTGATTGGTGTTCGTCAAGAGAGTCTCTATAGACTTTCCACTCCTCCAATACAGGCTTTGTTGCATGATTCAACAAGTTCATGTGAGCTTTGGCATAGAAGACTTGCTCACCTTCACTTCAGAGCACTTCCAACCATGGAGAAGATGGTCACTGGCCTTCCTAAACTCAGCCAAGAGCATAAAGGTACTTGCCGAGGATGCACATTGGGTAAGAATACTAAAGGTCCCTTTCATAGTAGTGAGAGTAGATTCAAATGTATTCTAGATCTTATTCATTATGATTTGTGTGGTCCAATGTCTGTTGATTCTTTGAGTGGTTTCTTGTATTATATAATTTTCATTGATGACTACTCTAGAAAGACTTGGATTTATTTCTTAAAGACTAAAGAATCTGAGGAAGTACTTGAGAAATTCAAGGAATTTAAAGCTCAAGTAGACAACTTATCCGGGAAGAGGATTAAAGTTATGAGATCTGACAACGGAGGAGAATACATCTCTAGAGGCTTCCGTAACTTTTGTGTCGAGGCTGGGATTAAGAGGGAGTTTTGTGTCCCTTACAATCCACAACAAAACGGTGTTGCAGAAAGGAAGAACAGATCTATTGTAGAAGTAGCTAAAGCCATGATTCATGATCAAGATCTACAAACCTTCCTTTGGGTTGAAGCATCTAGGACAGCTGCGTATGTTTAGAATCAGAGCCCTCATCGTATTTTGGAGAACATGACTCCTGAAGAAGCTTTCACAGGTGTGAAGCCTGAAGTCAGTCATTTGAGAATCTTTGGTTGTCCTGTGTATGTTCATGTGCCTAAAGATAAAAGGACAAAGTTGGAACCTTCTGGCAATAAAGGAATATTTGTGGGCTACAGTGAGTCTTTTAAAGCCCACAGGATTTACATTCCATGTCAAAAAATGATAGAGATCAGCAGGGATGTTACATTTGAAGAGGATGTTGCATTCAAGAGATCTAAAGGCTCTTACATGGAGATAGATAATGAAGACCAAGATACTCCTCAGGACATGGAGGTTGACCATACTCCTGAGATTCAGAGGGAGTCTCCTGAACCAGAAGAAGATGGTGATCCAGTTGAGCCCTTGGAACCTACTGATGGGCCTAGAGACATTGTTATTGGTCGAAAGAGACCTCTATGGGCCAGGCGAACAATGCAGGAGGCAAAAAAGTTTGCAGCCCCTAGAGGAACATTCCGAGAAAGTAAAAGACCACAAAAGTTTCCAAGCTATGTTGCATTAATGAGTCAAATTATTGAATCTGAGCCTTTCAGTATTGAGGAAGCTTCAAGTCAGCAAGTATGGAGAGATGCTATGGCTGAAGAATATCAATCTATCCTCAAGAACGATGTTTGGGATATAGTACCTAGACGAGAAGGGAAATCTGTTGTATCTTCTAAGTGGCTTTTCAAGATCAAGCATGCGGCTAATGGAAGCATTGAGAAGTACAAGGCTAGATATGTGGTCAGGGGGTTCTCTCAGAAAGAGGGAATAGACTATGAAGAAACATTTGCTCCAGTTGCTCATTATACCTCCATCAGGACTATCATTGCTATTGCAACAGCTAAAGGATGGAAGTTACATTAGATGGACGTGAAGACAACATTTCTAAATGGTGTAATTGAAGAAGAGGTATACATTGAGCAACCTGATGGATTTGAGGTTCATGGGAAGGAGTCTCATGTTTGTAGATTGAAGAAGGCTTTGTATGGCCTTAAGCAGGCTCCTCGTGCTTGGTATGAGAGGATTGATCGATACCTGTTGAGCTTGGGCTTCTCCAAGAATGATGCTGATTCAAACTTGTACTTCAAGGTAATTGATGGTGAGGCATTGATCTTAGTTCTTTATGTTGATGATCTATTTCTTATTGGAGAAGAACACCTCATTATCAAATGCAAGAAGGAGTTGGCTTTTGAATTTGAAATGAAGGATCTTAAGTACATGCATTACTTCCTTGGTTTAGAAGTATGGCAAAGGCCTAATGAGATCATTTTGAGTCAAAGAAAGTATACAATAGACATCTTGAAGAGATTTGGTATGATGGATTGCAAATCCATGTCCACACCAATGGAAACCAATTTGTAGAAGCTCAAAGAGTCTGAAGGTAGTTCTGATCTGGTGGATCCTACTATGTACAGGAAGTTGATTGGATCTTTGATGTATCTAGTCAATACTAGACCAAATATTTGCTATGCAGTGAGTGCACTTAGTCAGTTCATGTGTGAACAAGGCAAATACATCTAGTTGCAACAAAGCATATCCTGAGATACTTGTGTGACACAGTTGGGTATGGCTTGAGATACTCTTCCAGTGTGGACCTAAAGCTGCAAGGATATTCTGATTCTGATTGGGAAGGGTGTGTAGCTGATCAGAAGAGCACCTCTGGTTGTTGCTTTAGTTTGGGATCTGCGATGATTTCTTGGTGTAGCAGGAAGCAGTCTTTCGTGGCGCTAAGCACCGCAGAGGTCGAGTATATTGCAGCTTGTGTGGCAGCTCGAGAAGCAGTGTGGCTTCGAAAGCTCCTTGCAGGATTGTTTGGACAATCATTGGAGTCAACTGTCATTCATTGTGATAATCAAAGCTGTGTGAAGCTTTCTATCAATCCAGTGTTTCATGACAGAACAAAACATGTTGAGATCAAATACCACTACATCAGGGATATGGTATTGAGGAAAGCTATTCAGTTGAGATACATTAGCACTGATGAGCAGACGGCTGATATTCTCACCATGCCTCCAGAGTAAAGTTTGTGTACTTTTGAGACAAGCTTGGTATTGTGGAGAATGAAGCCCTAGCTGAGAGGGAGACTCAGCATCAGTGATCTTTTGTGATTTGTTTAATGCATCTTTCTCTATGAGAGAAATTTGAGGTGTAAGCCGTTTTTTAATGCATCTTTCTCTGGGAGAGAAATGTGAGGTGTAAGCCCTTGTTAATGCATCTTTCTTTGTGAGAGAAATTTGAGGTGAAAGCCCTTGTTTCCACCCTCTAGGAGTAGCCACCGTGGATGTCATGTTGAGTGACTTCATGACAACATCACGTTGAGAGACTCCGTGATGATTTCCTTGTACTTGTGTTTATCCACCCTCTGGGAGTAGCCATGGTGGACATCATGATGAGATGACATCACGTTGAGTGACTCCGTGATGGGCCCTTGTGGACATATTCTTTCCATACATGGGAGTAGCCATGATGGACGATATCACGTTGAGTGACTTCGTGATGAGCTTTTTCCACATATGGGTGTAGCCATTTTTGGTGTCAAGTTGAGAGACTCCATGACATTGGATAGCTGGAAGTCTTCTTCCCTATTTGAGAGGGAGTGTTGATGTTGGCAGTGTCGGGTATCACTTCCAACACCCAATTATGAAGCAATAAATTTAATATAGCCTCATCGGCTATTCAATTTATTGAAGCCGATATTAAAGTGAAGAGGTGTTTCACTTGAGATCAATACAAAATTTAATTATTGTTAAATAATTTGTTTGTGGCTGACTTCATCTCATTCGCCACCCTTACTGAGTTACATTGATTCATGAAGAAGGCCGACATGATATCTAGAAGAGACACGATGTTTAGAAGATTCCTCTCCATCGTGTATATATATGCAATGCTGTTTGACAATCATTCATTCATACATTACATTCATTCAGAGTTCGATATTAGAGGCGTGCAAATTTCTTGAACTGCAGATCGAAGGTTTCAAGAAGGCTGAATTCCATATCAAGGAAGAGCAATATAATAATCTGAGATTGCATCAAGCTTTGGTGCTAATATTGGGCCTTGCAATTGGCCTCATTGTAAAGAACATTGTTGATTCATATTCAATATATAAGTGATATATTGTTGCCTGGTTTTTCTCCCTCAAGTGGAGGGTTTCCTAGGGTATATGCTGTGTCTATTTGTTTGAAATTGAATTAAAATCTGCTCATTTACCTTCTGATCCTAAAACTAACAGTCTTCACATGATAATGTGAAGAAAAAGGACTGCTATCATACATCAGAAAATAAGTCCTTACCTCATGCTCAAGTGCAGTGTCTTCCTCAAACTCCATCAACTCTCCTAGACCTATCATGTGCACATCAAAAATTTCCTTCTCCGGATTACAAATTAATTGATCAACGAACTCGTTAATCTTGGAGCAAATGAACTCAAATGTTTCTTGATCAACCTCTATGGAGCTTTCATATGTATGATCATCATCATTGTCCAAGTTACCCAAAATGCAAATTGGTTCCTTAGTAGCATTCATACCTCCACATAGTTGATTAATCAATGCTGGTTTGGCAAACTCCGAAATAGCCTTTCCTTCATCCTTGTGGTTGCCATGAAGACTTATGTGTTCTCCATCAGTAGGTGCAATAGTTGACTCTTGCTTGTCCTCATTGGCTGTCCCAAAAGTTGTATCATTCCTCTCATAACCCACATCTATATCTCCATGTAGCTGATCATAGGAGGGCAATACTTGGACCACTTCAACATGTTATATCCTTCAAAATAAGTGAGGATCGAACAATTAAAATCAGTAAATTATATGTATCTTTCATATCTTATATTAATCGTAAAAGCACATATATTTTGTATATATATATATTGCTAAAGTAGGAAAATCGATTACATGTTTTATTGGTTAATTGGAAATTAATACACTAACTACAGATCGATTACATAAACAAATGAGTACCTGTAATGTCCCCTTCTCATTAGTGATCTGTTCCAACACTCATCAGCCTATTCCGGAAGCCTGTAGGCTCGTTTGAGGTAAAATTAGGGTTTCCATGTTCTAAGATTCTATGGCATTTTTGGGAGTTTACTATTAATAGTAAATTCTAATTTTGGCAGTATGAAGATTGTCAACTTTTAGGACTTCATTTCCAGTTGGAGCAATTATCTGAATTCAAGTTCTGGCTTCTAAAAGTTTTATTTGGTGAATTTCATAAATAAAGGCATTAATGTTTTAAATTGCAGTTGACCCCTTGGCCTAGGAGAATAACTTAAAAGTTGTGTTAAAAGGTGGTCATGAAGGGGGACGCCTTCATATGGTTTAAATATTATTCAAAGTTTAAATGCCTTGGAAAAAGGGACGCCACTTGAAGGATTATTTGAATTTTGGAAATTTGAAGAGTCTCATGTGACTCTTGGCGTACTTTCTTGAGGAATTGAAGAGTCTTCTACTCTTCTATAAAATAAATGCTTTGCTTCAGCCTTGGATCTATGAAAATTATGCTAAAGTTATGCTGTCGGAATGACAATTGATATTTTGCTTCGAGGATGTCTACCTCCTAGCCTTTCGTCCAATTTCGTGTTTGAAAGATAACACCTAGTTGGCTACATTGCTGCTTCTCAATATTAGACTAGCAGATTGAGCTCATTTGTTGAAGAATTCTGGAGTTTTTATCAATTTTGAAGGTCTTGGTTCATCTACAGCTGAAGGTGGTTTTTGCTTACAGCTCTTGGAGTAAATTTAATTTGCTTGTGGGTATTTTACCTATCTATTTCTACACCCAAGGCGCGCCCTTCTACCAATTTGCAGATTTTAATTTGGAGTTTCTGATTTTTACTTGCCAAATCGCCCCTCAAGAAGGCCGTACCATTCATGGTGCATTGGGAATCGTGCAAAGAAATAAATTCTGAGTTTTTGTTGTTGTTTCTTCATCTGAGTTTAGGCGCCTATCTTCCAGCAGCACATTGGCTTTTGTTTCACACAAATCGGAGGTATTTTGAGTGAGTTGTGAATATTTCTTTGAATTTCACAGTTGCTGATCAAAATTTCCAAAATTTCAGTTTTATATCAGACTTTATTGATTTCAGTTTTGGCCTCTAATTTATCATTGGGAAAGTAAAAGAACATTGATAGAATAGGTTCTTCTCATCTTGGCTTTATTTCCTATCATTGTAATTCTCGTATTTGCAGACTCTTGAATTGTAAGGTTAAAATTTAGTAGTACTAATCCAACCAGTGTTAGTGCTGCAATTACTTGTTTATTTTCATATTTAATTACCCCTGGATGGTTTACCACTAGTGTGGAGAAAATGAACATTAGATATCTCTTTGTACCCATTCTCAAGTGGTGAATCCCCACTCTCCAGTGGATGCCTGCCGTAGCGGATGAATTAGATGGTTGTAATTTCCATGGCTGGTTATCTGCCTATTGTTTCAGTTTTTAATTAATAACTCTGTCATATGTTAGCACCTCGCCCTCAGTGGGATCTTGAGTGCACATTCTTGACGTTGAGTTTGCTTCATTTCAAGTTATTGTTTTGTAGTTTCTCTGCCATATGACAACACCTCTCCTTCCTTGGGATTGAGTGTGCATTCTTGGCGTTGAGATCTTTTCAACTTGGATTTCAATTTGGAGCTAACGCTAATCAAGTTGGCTAGTGCTGGTTTATGTTGTGTAAATCTTTCGAAAAAATTGGTTAGCATATTTCAGTACCACCTCTTAATCGCACCTTTTTATGAAAGGACGTGTCTAAACAAGAAGGTGCAATGATTCACCAAATAGAAATAGAGGAATGAGACTCGATCTAGGACAAAAAAAGAAAGAGCAACGATTGAAGGACGAGTAGCAGCAGGAAAACATAACGATCCAACAAATCAAGTGAGAATGACTTCAGTTAGCTATTAATATTCTAGCGCTCCAATCTCAGATCGCATAACATGCTAGCAACAATTGTTCTTTATTTTTGAAGTATTTTCTGCCAGTTTTCTGTTACATTATATGATGAATAATCCTTAAGAGACCGATCAGGAATTATGACAATGGCCAGGTCTAAACCAGCGTTCCGTCTGACCAAATACAAACCCGATTTGACTTTCATCCCAGACTGAAGAAGCCGAACTTTGTATCTAATTGCAAACTCCATTTATCTTGCCTCCAAAATACTTGCTTATCTCCATGGACAGCTGTGAACTCCATTTACACCAAGAGCCTTGCCTTGCCTTAATACTACTGTTTATTTCCATGTATTGTTTCCTTATGTTGCAGATACATTTATGTGTTTCATTAACTCTGATGTGGATGTATGATAATTGTGCTTACTTTGGCTACTAATACTCAAATTCTTTAATATCATTGCTAACGTTAATCTAGTAATTAGATTATAGTTCTTTTATTACAATTATTGCATTTATAGTGATCTATGAGATCAATTGTCATGAATCAATAAGTGTTTACATTGTGTTTGATCAAAGATTGTCTTCTAAGTGCTTGTAAGCCTACTAGGGAGGAAGGGTCTGAGAAAAGTGGTGCATAAAAATCCCACTCAAGTCCTCCCCTAGGACCCAAGGCAGGGATGGGCCATGGAGGAGTGGCAAGGCCACTTAATGTTCCACCCAGTCCCAAGGCACGGGTTGGGCCATGGAGGGGTGGGGGTCCCACTTAAGATCCGCTGCAGCCATGGAGGGGTGGTAGGCCTAGGCCACTTATAAGCTTGTAATGAGCCTTGCTAATTCTGATCACAATTTGCTGAATATAGGCTCAAGGAATATTGTCAAACAAATCACATGCAATCTTCTAACTTGCTGGTCTGATGTTACAGTCTGATATGTTTGCTTAAAATTGACTTCAAAGTGTTCCAAATGCTTGAATTTTCAATGTTCCAATGCTTAAACTATAGTCTAAAGGCAACCATGAATAATCCTTACCCAATCTGCCCTTAATTCTTGCAATTGGCTGACTTGTAATTTTGTCAAACACTTTGTATGCAAAGTGCTTACATGCTGGTTTAATGTTTCAGTCCAATTGTTTGTGTGAAATATGACAATAAATTGTTGCAAATGCTTATAGAACAATGCAAGAATGACAATGCTAAGCTCTAGATGCAAGAATGACTTCTTTTTGCTTTTTCTATGCAAATAGATGAATTTACAAAGCAAACTAATCATCTACAGCCAAAGGACATTTCGTCAAACAATTGGCATGCATATCACTTCATCCATTCAAATGCTCAAAAGACAACTACAAATGACCAGCAACTTGTAACTCTTTGTTGAATTAGATGATTGATACAATGCACCACAAGATTAGCCAAGACTCTTGGCATATACAAAAATTACAAATATATGATATGCTGGTATGAAAAAGCACTCCTACAGCTGCAACTAAAAGCTATGCTAATACAACGAATGATGGATTATATGCAATGGAACCTGGTTGGAAAGAAGCGCCCTTGAGGAGGGATGAAGAAGCAAGCATTAGCCAAGTAAAATGTTGACCTCCCAAGCCAAATCGAACTTCCAAGCCAGCCGCCCCTTTTCTGATCTGATGTGCAAAAATAAAATAATACCAGCCTCTGATGTCATCAAAACTCCCCAGAAATTATTGACAAGTCTCCTCAAATGAAGCGATCCACTTGCCAGCAGGAATCGATGCAAGAAAATAATATCTATGAGTGAAATCGTGGGTCATGAACTGGCAGCAAAGAACTGAGAATTTGAATCTGAAAGTAGCCTTCCCAAAAATCGCCCCTGTTTGCTGATGAAGACAAAAATAAATTATTTCCAGCTCCCAAATTCTTCAAGAATGGTTCTTCTTGAGTCGCCTATACCTCCTTAGCCAAGCGCCCACTTCTCCAAGTAAAATTGATGCCAAATAATCCCTCCATAAGCAAAATCGAATTTCCTTGTCAAGCTGATAGAAAATCTTCAATGGCTGAATTTGAATCAGATTTCAACAATAATAGCTTGTCCACCAAGAGTGCAAACAATGAAGAATTTAAATGCCAAAATATCCTCCAATGATGCCCCAAAACGTCCTATGCCAAAATTGGCCTTTGGCCACTAATTTTGTGCAAATGAGAAGTTTGAAGTAACCGCTCCCTCAGCTGCAATAATTCAAGTGATATTTCACACCCTCAAAATTGCTATCAATAGGAAGTTTTCGTTTCTTATGATAAAGAAGTAATCTGCAGAAACCCTAGGCTCCACAATATGAGAAGACAACAACAACAACATCAAATCTGCCTGTCTAGAAGCTTAGGCCACCCTTCTATTTATTCTTTTTCTCCAATTTCTCCAGAAGCTTCTAGAATATTATTTTATTCTTTTATTAAGTGACTTTATAATATATTTTAAAATTCAAGTCACTTTATTAAATTAATTAAATATAAGGTCACCTTATAATATTAATTTAATTGATAACCTTATAAATAATTAACTTAATACCACTTTTAATTTAATTAAAATAACTAATTAGTCATCCTCATAAAATAATCATTATTTTGGACAACTTAATTAATTAAATCAAACTACCTCCAAAACGGGGACATTACAAAGCTTCGCTAGCTTCCCCCAGTGGGTCATGTGTTTTCCGAGGTGATGTCATGGGTGGAGAAAGCAGTTACAAGCCACCTGGAGGGGAAGGTTGTTGGTTACAATACCCCTTGAACTTAGCCAAGGACTTCAGGCGGGTCTACCCCTATGGGTAGAGAAAGCAGTTACAAGTCGCTAAGAAGGGAGGGTTGTAGTTTACAATCTTTGGACTAGGAAGAAGGGCTTCGGGCAGATCCATCCATGCCACTCTTCATGTGTCTTAATGATTGCATTTATGATTATATATTTATATTTGGGTGCCTAGATATTAATGCTAATGAACATGTGTATATGTGCGAATATTGCTCACTTTGTGGATGTAGGTGATCAGCCAAGAATAGCCCATCTTAGAGTATCCAATTGGCCAACCCTAACCCTAAAACAAGCAAGTTCCAAGACAAGACCGGGTAAGGGACATTACACAACATGCTTTCCTTCAAACCATTGTTTATCTATGAGCTGATTAATGACTATTGATTCACCCTTTGTCATAGTAGAATAACCCTAATCATCAAGTTTTTCAAAACATTGTTGATTATCTACATGAGGCTTGAATACTTTCATACCATCTTTTTCAAGGTGGAAAGCCTCTTCTTTTTGTTGGGCCTCTTTTTCCTGCTCTTGCTCCATGGTTAATTCTCCATGTTTCCTGATTTCTATCTCAACGTCTCCTTGTAATTCCAATTTTTCCCTCATCAATCTTTCCTTTTCTTTCCTTCTATTTTTTGTGAATGTCTTCAAGTACTCATCATAGGTGACAAGGGACTTATAAGCAACAGGTTCTTGCACATAACGACAGTAGGCAGCCAGCTTGCACTCATCTCTTTGTAGCTGATCTTCTAATGCCCTTTGAACAGGATCATCTTGCCGTGCTTTGTTGAACATTTCAAGATTCCTAAAGCTGCTACAATATTTCTCGAGGAGTTGTTGTTTCAGGTCTGTTTCCTCTTTCTTTGGCAAGAACTTAGGTTGCCAACTCATGTCTCTTCTCCAAGGATTCATTCCACAAACGGATACTTAGGTTGGTAGGATCAAGGCTTTGATACCACTGTAATATCGCCAATGGGATCTGCCCTAAAATTCTGATTTTTATTTCTAGTCAAACCCTAATTCTGATTTCTGATTTTTATTTTCTGATTTCAAACAATATATCATAGCAAACATACAAGTGCCCAAACATGACAAATAATACATGCCAAATGATGCTACCAATTGATATTCATATCAATCATGAGATTCACCATGAAAAGCACAAGACAGGGCATTGAAATGCAACATATAGATATGATTTTCTGTAGATAACTTCTGCTGTTACAAAACTGAATATTCTGGACTGATTTTACAAAGAACTCAAGGGCTCAAACATGCCAAACACATGCCCAGATTTCTGCTCTACAAATTAGATTTGAAACTATGATTATACATACCAAATATATGAAAAATAGTCCTCAAATATCAAACCCTAGATGGACGAAATTCCTCCTTGGCAAGTGCTTAGGGTTTGCTGCTCCAAATATGCTCCAAATAATGCAAAAATCGCCCTCCAAAGGTGGGCACTCAGCTCTGCTCCAAGTGGTGCTCCAAATTAGGGCAAAACCTTGATGCAATCTGCTCACAAAATGCAACAATAATTCTGCTCTAAATCTGATCTGCAAATCTGATTATGCAATGATGCTCCAACCTCCAAATGTATCCAATGAAGTGCAAATAGAACTCCATTATGAGTCCTCCACAAGGTGAGTTAGGTTTTCGTCCAACTCCCTTTTATGCAATAGGGTTTTTGTCCTACAGCATATGCTAAATCTGCTCCTAAGGCGAAGAAGTTTGCTGAAAACGAATTCCTTGAATGAATGATTTGAAATGCTTGAAAGACCTCATATTTATACTAGTTTTTCCTTCTCCTCACAAGCTGGTCAACCTAGGCTTATTTTCAATTTTTTTTTTATTCCTCAAGAGGGCCGACCCCAAAAAGAATTCATATTTTTTATTTATTTATTTAAATTTAGACTGCAGGAATCGGTCAGGTATCCGTCCCCCTATAAAGTGCAATGCACTTGGTAAACTTTTTTCATGTGACGGATGACGTTGGTGCGACATACCGTCCGGTTCCACGAGGACGATGGGGAGACTAGACCTCGTGACCTCTTGCCTGCAAACGGATGCTTTATTAATTAATTTATTTAAAATATTATTATTATATTTAATTAAAATATGAAAACTAGTGTTCAAAAACACCTTTTCCCACTGTTGCAAAATTTGAATTTCAAATCAAATTGGGGACATGACAAAGGAGTCCAAGAAAACTGTGGCAGTTGGGCTCGAGGATCATGATTTGTATCAACTTCTTGATACTGGAGATCTCTGGAGCATGCGCTGGCTATGAGTTCATCTATTAGCACTCTTTGGCATCAGTGATATGGGCATCTCAATAATGCCTACCTCTCTCAACTGGCTCGAGAGAATTTGGTAGAAGGCTTACCTGAGATTCAATAGTAGACACATGGTGTTTGTGGAGCTTGCCAAGAAGGGAAGCAACATTGTACTCCGTTTTCAGATGGAAAGTCTTGGAGAGCATCCAAGGTTCTATAGTTGGTTCATGCAAACGTTCGTGGACCAATGAATATTGCATTGCTCACTGGTGCCGGGTATTTCCTCCTGTTTGTTGATGATTTTAGTAGAAAAATGTGGGTGTATTTCCTCAAGGCAAAGTCACAAGTGTTTAATGAATTTTAGAAGTTTGAGGAATTAGTTGAAAATGAGTTCGAATGTCAATTAACTCTTAGGTTAGATAATGAGGGTGAGTTTTGTTCCAACCAACTCACTAAATTTTGTGCTAAACACAGTATTAAGCGTCAACTTACCACACCCTATACCCCTCAGTAGAATAGCGTTGTCGAGCGGAGAAATCATACCATCACAGAAATGGCCCGCTGTATGTTGGAGAACAAAAATGTTCCCAAGAAGTTTTGGGCTAAGGCAGTGTATACTGCAGTATACCTTCTTAACCGGTCTCCCACACAGGCTGTGAAGAAGACCCCAGAGGAAGCATGGTCTGGGAGAAAACCAAGAATCACTCACCTTAGGGTGTTCTGTTCAATTGCGTATGTTTGGATTCCAGATGCCAAAAGGACCAAGCTGGAATCCAAGAGCCAGAAGTTGATGTTAACAGGATATAGTGACAATCACAAGGCCTATCGATTGATTGATGTGGGCACTGATCGTTTGATATTCAGTAGGGATGTTGTGTTTGATGAAGAAGGTGGGCCCTTTTTGGTCTCTTCTCCTATCAAGAGTCCTAACAATCAACCTATGAAGACCAAGGATTTGGGAGCTAAGATTTTAGTAGCTCCACCTACAGGGAGGGATTTTGATAATTCTGACATTGTGGAATCTCCCAGGCAATATCCTTTACTAGTAGGGAGGGACTTTGATGATTCTGACATTGTAGAATCTCCCAAGCAAAATTCTGTACCAGCAGATTTTCCTCGGGATAACCTAGATTAGTATCTAGATGGTATTATTCCAGGCAACCCAAGTCATGATGATGCTCATCTTGATTTGGAAGAAGATGCATCTCCTCCTCGTCCTAAGTGGTGGGTGAACCTCATTGGTGATGTTCATGATGATGAACTTGTTGAAGGAAGATCGTCTAGAGGCAAGAGCAAAAATAGCATAGTAGACTTTGCTCTTATGGCCAACATTCAGAGTGTTTATGAGCCTCAATAGTATTCGGAAGCCAAGGTTACTCCTGAGTGGGAAAAGGCTATGGATTTTGAGCATCATAGTCTTCTGAAGAATAACATGTGGGTTATGTCAGATCTTCCACTAGGGAAGAAACCCATTGGTTGCAAATGGGTATACAAGGTGAAATACAAGGTTGATGGAACACTGGATAAATACAAGGATAGGTTGGTCACTAAGGGGTTCTCGTAGAGAGAAGGTATTGATTATGATGAAACCTTTGATCCTACAACAAAGATGAGCAACATCTAACTTGTTCTAGCCATGGCAGCTTAGTTTGGTTGGAATGTCCACCATATGGATGTGAAGAGTGCCTTCCTCAATGGAGATTTGGAGGAAGAGGTATACATGATGGAGCCTCCTGGTTTTAAGGTTGCAGGAAAAGAGCTTAAGGTATGCAGATTGCTAAAGGCTCTTTATGGCCTAGAGCAGGCACTCTGGGCATGGTACTTGAAGTTTGACAAGTATTTGATTGCATAGGGGTTTTAGAGAAGTCCCTCAGATGCAAATTTGTACGTCAAGAACACTGGCAATGATATCATCCTTCTTGTCATCTATGTGGATGATATCATCATTACTAGTAGTAGGTTACATTTGATTGAACAGATCAAGTTAAATTTGTGTCAGGCATTTGAGATGAGGACTTGGGTCTCTTACACTATTGTCTGGGTGTAGAAGTTTGGCAGACAGGTGGTAGTATCTTCATCTCTTTGTCGAAGTATGCTAGGAGTTTGCTGGAGAAATTTAGGATGGAAGATTGCAAAATCTCATCCACTCCTATGGAGAAGGGGTTGAAACTTTCAACCAAATGAGACTCACCAGTGGTGAATGAGTTTGCATTTAGGCAACTAGTGGGCAACCTCATCTATCTTATTGACAATAGACTCGATCTCAGTTTTGTTGTAAGCTATATTTCTCGTTTCATGACTGCCCCTAAGGCGGAACATTGGGTTGCAGTGAAGCAAGTGTTGAGATATGTGAAAGGGACACCTAACTTTGGCATTCTGTAGAACAAATGCAAAGATCCTAGGTTGGTTGGCTTTACCGATTCAGATCGGGCAGGTTCAGTTGATGATAGGAAGTCCTCTTTTGGGTATGTTTTCAGTCTTGGTACAGGTGCAGTCACATGGACAAGCAAGAAGTAGTAGGTAGTAGCTCTTTCCTTAACCGAAGTAGAGTA
Source organism: Sequoia sempervirens (assembly GCA_007258455.2). Classification (NCBI taxonomy): domain Eukaryota; kingdom Viridiplantae; phylum Streptophyta; class Pinopsida; order Cupressales; family Cupressaceae; genus Sequoia; species Sequoia sempervirens. The sequence continues at coordinate 68,605 of VDFB02352390.1, read as the reverse complement.
TCTGGGAATAGTTAAGGCAACATGTGAGGTAGTATGGCTTCAAAGGATGCTTGCTGATATGCAGATGTCTTGAGTAGGGCCTTCACCCTTGTTTTGTGCTAATCAAGGCGTACTCAAGCTTGCTAAGAATCCAATCTTACATGATTGAACCAAGCCCGTTGAACTTCATTGTCACTTCATCAGATAGCTTGTTGAAGATGGATCTGTGATGTTGCACTATGTTCCAACTGAGGATCAAACTGCGGACATTCTAACCAAGTCTCTCAATCTTGATAAATTTGTAAAATTTCAGGATAAGCTTGTGTAGTTAGTAGGATGACCATTAAGGGAGGGTATTAAAGTATTATTATAATATTTAATGGTCATCTTAGCTTTTAGTTAGTCAGTAGTTTGATTCAGTTAGCTTTTAGTAACTTTCAGTTAATTACTTTAGTTAACGATTGTTTCCTTTTAGAAACATCGTCTTGTATTGTATTATTTAAGGAGTTTTCCTTTCCTTTGTAAATAACGAATATTGAATATCAATTATTATTTCATAAAACTCATTGGAGGTAGCAAATATGCAGTTTGGGGCTGATGTTGGCAGGTTTGGGTATTTCATGGAGTGTAATTGATGTTTAGAGTATTTTTGAACCCCTTGCTGCATTTGGACAATTTATTAGGAGAGTTGGTAATTGGAAATTGCTTGTTTGGTGATTGTTTGCACTCAAAAATTCATCTACAGCAGGGTCTGTTATGGTTTAGAATGGTTATCCTATGAGGTATTTACATTATATTTATATTATGTAATGATTGATGACGTATGGTGTGATTCCTAGTGTAGTTTGAAGCCTCAAATTTGTAACAACAATGTGTTTATGGAAATAAAATCATAATTGTCAATTTGTAACAGCTGATCAACTGTATATGCAGACCTTACAATGTTATATTTTGTTAATCTGTTTATTACATGTTTAGTTTTTGTTATTGCTATTATTTCAATTGCTGAAGATTTTCAAAATAAATATAGGGGTGTTCTTACATTCCTTGTTTTGTTGACCTTGAAGATGAGGCTTGCACACTCCCTATTTCAAGTGAGAAAATTGATTTTGAAGGTGTGCACAATTCAATTACTTTCAGCCATGAAGATTTTGACATGGAAGAATTTTTAGAACTTGGTTTGGAGCAACTTTGTTTCGCTAGTAAGGATTGCGCTGAGGACACATTTTTGAGCTCAGTAGTTGAGCATACAAATTGTAAAGTTGTTTGTTTGCTGGGTGAAGAAGAAGAACAAATTATTACATATTTTCTTAGCTGCAATATTTTTGCAGCAAGTTATGTTGAAGAATGTAAAGCAAAGGGTGTAATTTGAAGATTGTGAGTCTTCAATTGCCTACAAAGTTGACTATGGCTAAATCTGTCCCTAACAATGGTGCCACTTTGTTGGGTGTAAGTTGCCAGCTAAGCAATCATTGGCCAAACATAATGCATTGCTGCAATCTTTCAAGGCATTGACCACAAAAGTACCCTTTAATAAATTTTACTAAGGGTATTTGATGAACACACTTTGAATGAATACCCTTGACAATTACTCAACATAGGGGACCCAATTGGAGATTTCTTAGATTGCTTATCAATGAAGGGTAGATACGGTTAAATACACAACTTTTGGAGTAGAACAAAGCAAAGGTGAGACACATAAAAATGAGGCACAATTGGTACCAAGCAAAACAAAAAGAAAAACACCCCTTATCAGAATTCAGAGAAAGGGCTATATTTTGATCCAACATCCATTAGAAATCAGTTGTCAAACCATGATAACCCTAAAATCACGAGCAATATCATATTCAGCTTATGATATAGATCTAAAGAACCGCCCCCTAGAACAGGAGTACAAGCATTCCAAGCAAGCAGTACCAATAAACTGCATTTGTAGAAAATAGACCATCATTTAAACTACACTAGTTTATATTATAGATTTAAACCAGTATCAACCAAAAAACTGATCACAGTAACGACTACTTATCACCCTAACTATTACACTGTCCATACAGTCAAGTTCAACAAAAAGGATGGGGGGCAAAAAGTATACATCCCCTCTGCACTCTCACCCCACTCGTGGGAATGCTTACACTTCTTACAATAAGTAATATATTATACTTTATTAATAATTAACTATTATTCTAAATTATTTGTCATGATTACAAATTTTATGATTATACCTTTGTATACAAAGAATTCAGACTGGTAAACCTTAAACAAACTTGGGAAAGAATGAAGCTTTGGATGTATATTACTGAAATGTTGGCTAAAATATTTCTTTGTGGATGCTACATTTGGTGTATGCGAAAATGGACTTTGTGTCATTATAATATAATCTCTTCTTTGTGGTAGATAATAAATAACTGGAACCGTATTAACATCGTTATTCAAATGAAGCTATAGTGTATGATATGGCTTCTATGGCTTATTCTTTTTGTTCAAAATTACTCATCCTTGTCCTTTTCCTTTGATTTCCTCAGAATCATGCAATTAGGATGGCAGATATGGAGAAAAGGACAGTACAAACTGTCTATCCCTCATCTGATATTAGTCAAGGAAGCACTATATGGAGATTCATAAACAGGTTGATGCAGAGACTGCATTTTAAAAAGATGGATGATAATGGTTCTGAAGAGATGCAATTAAATGCTCTTAAATTTCCTTGGCATCTTGCAGTGACACCAGATAGTAATCTTGTAATCACCAACCATGGGTAAGTGATACTTTGAATTCATGACAGTCAAACACTTTTGATTGTTAAATGTTGCTGAAATTATAACAAAATGTTTTCAGTTACAATATTTTATTAAATATACTTTTGTACACCTAAATGGTAACCGCAGAATCCTTTTATAGGCAACAGAATCTAATGATATATCATTTGGAATAATTTAATGCGGAATCTTATGAAAAGACCAGAATTATCATAAGAACAAGGAAATATCCAAATTAAGATATAATAAGTGCAGAACTTAAGCAACTCAAATTGTTATTGATTTATCAGCACAAGGATTTGTTAAAATTTTGGTTAGCTGATCCGGGATGAAAGTCCTCAACATGGAATGTGGCTCAATTATTTGTCTCAATGGCTCAATGCATCATGTCAGTTAATTGCTAATGGTTCAATCTTACAGTCCTTAGAGGGTTTATGCTAGACAAAAAGGCAATCAGTTTGCATATTCATGATTGTGAAACAAAGTTGAGATAGGGGACTCATAAGAGGCAAACCCCTTAGGCCTCACTATCTTGAAGCATTCTTAAATATAATCTCCACAATTCTTAAATCATAATTTTACTGCTATAACATTATTTTGCTTTTGAAAAAATGTTAAATTCTAATTTTCTAAATACCATTATATATTTACCCTCCTAATCTGGCCCACCTAGTGTAAAGTGCCTTCAGCGTCCTGCAAAATGAACAACTAAATTTATATAGATATACAACTTGCTTTCATTTTGGTTATCAATGTGCCATGGAATCTACTCATCCACAAGGGATTCGTGTTTCTTTGTGCATGAAAACAATATTACTGAAGATGAGATTTATCTATAGTCTGATCAGTGGAGGCCTGTTGGTGCACATTGATTGATATAGATTGTTTAATTGTGGTAAAGATGGTTTTAAAGGCCCCAACAATTCTATGAAGCTGTGCAGTGTATATGTCATTGGGTACTGTATATGATGGTTTTAGTTCTTCATGACTTTTCCTCAGAAAAGAATTTGTAATGGAGAAAATAATCCTCGAATTTTAAGTTTCCATTTCTATTATTACTTGGCCATAATCTGCAGGAGGCACTATGATCAGAAATACTGACCATTTTACTCAGGTCTTGGTTATGATGTTAATCGAAAGTTTTAACAAATGCTTTGCATATCTTGCAGTTTTCTTCTCCTGCAGAAATATGTACCTCCCCTGAAAGTATCTTCTCTTAAAAGCTACCAGTTCAAGTTAGTCTATTTGGAGACATCCATGACAAAGATTTGAGTTATTAGAGTTTATTCTTTTGTGTGAAATCCTTAATTGGACAAAAGCTGCTTTTTAATCCAGTGCGTCAGTCTCTTGAATAATTTGATTGACAGGATTATGTGTTTGTGCTTTTATTTTTACTCAGGCCTTCATGTCACTGGCAATGGAAGTTTGTTTTCTAATGGAAAATATATTATTATATTAGCCCTCTGCTGAAGTCAATGCTATCCAAATTTACAGCTCTATCACGGATGGTTGTTGTAGTCCGTAAACAATGATAATAGTCTCATTGTAATCGGCAAAGTAAATAAATATAGTAGTTTTCTTGTAATCAGCAAAGTTAGTTCTCAATCATTGATAGTTGCTGATGGTTGGTAGTCCTCAACCACCATCGGTTATCTTATATAATTCTCATTGTACACATGATCGGGGACCGCATCCATCGGTCATCTTATATAATTCTCATTGTACACATGATCGGGGACCGCATGCATGGATTCCCGGAACATTTTGTAAAAGCATTGTTTAATGAATATAATGATCTTTCAGAATTGATGTTCTATATTAGTCTCGCATCTACTTTATTGTTTGCTTTGTAATAATCAATCAAGTAGAGTTACTAGTAACCGTAGTTGTTTTGAGTCTTTTGAGATATACAATATATTTCAGAATAATAGCTAATAACAAACCTCCAAAAATTAGAATAGTCTGAGGTATTACAACTTTGATAATCATGGTACTGAAATAAAGAGTCATTGCCAATTGGTTGAGAAACTATGACTATAGCTATATTGAAAGTTGGTTCATCAAATTCCTGAGAGTTCTAAATTGAAATAAAAGACATGGAGAAAAACTTAAAAGTAGACCAATAAACTATGAGGCAATTTACTTGTCAATAGCTTGTATCGAGGTATCCACATAGAACAGTGTTATCAACCATGTGATTATTAGCGTATTTAATCAGGTTTAGGATCAATGCTCATGCTTATTATTTAAGGTTGCCCACTAGTTGTTTGAAAGTTGACTCATTTATTATGTTTGTGTCTATTTTGGCTGAAAGCTTCAACCCTTTCTCCATAGGTGTAGATGAGATTTTTCAATTTGTCATTCTAAACTTGTCTAGCACTCCTGGCATATTTAGATTGAGAAATAAAAATACCACCACCTCTTTGCCAAACCTCTACACCTAAGGAATAATGTAGGAGGCCTAAGTTTGTCATGTCAAAGGCCTTACACAAATTACATTTGATTTCTTGAATAAAATGTGCCTCACTACTTGTAATGATGATATCATCGACATAAATGACTAGAAGGATGACTTCATTGCCTATGCTTTTGATGTATAAATTTGGATCTGATGATCTCAAGCCTTAAAAAGTTTTCATTAGCCTACATACTTGATGCTCTTTTCCCAAAATCTGAAAACCCCGAGGCTGAGTCATGTACACTTCTTCCTCTAAGTCACCATTGAGGAGGGCCCTCTTCATGTCCATTTGATGGAGTTTCCAGCCAAATTGTGTTGCCATGGCTAGAAATAACTGGATGGTGTTCATCTTTGCTGTAGGAGCAAAGTTCTCATAATCAATACCTTCTCTCTATGAGAACCCTTTAGCCACCAACTGTGCTTAGTGTACCTTCAATGTTGTTCTTGACTTTGTACGCCCATTTGCAACCAATGGGTTTCTTCCTTGGTGGAAGTTCTGAAATAACTTGTCTTATTTTTCATAAGGCTCAAATGTTCGGTTTCCATGGCCTTTTCCAATTTAGGTTTACCTTTCGCTTTTACAAAAGCTTGGTGTTCATAAACACCCTGAATGTTTGCCAAAAGACCAAAGTTAACTGTGTTCTACTTGCTCTTGCCTTTGGATGATTGACCCTTGATCGTTTCATCATCTTGAACATCACCAATGATTTTTCCCACCACTTAGGTCTCTTTGTAGAAACCCCTTCATCCAAATTACTGTGGTCATCATGACTTGGGCTGCTTGGTGCTATATCATTTGGATGCTGATCTAGGTTTTCCTAATGAAAATCATTTGATATTGGTACTTGCTTGGGAGATCCACATGTTTGGAATCGTCAGAGGCCCCTCCTTCAGATGTAGGTAATAGACGCTGGACACCTAAATCTTTAGCTTTCAAAGGTTGATCTTCGGTAGTCTTGATGTTAGAAGAGAGATGAAAAGGCCCAACTTCTTCATCAGTCACAACATCCCTATTGAATGTTAATTGGTTAGTGTTCACTTCAATCACCCTATAGGCTTTATGATTTTTACTGTAAGGAGTAATCATTAACTTTTGACTCTTGGAGTCCAGTTTGGTTCTCTTTGTGTTTGGAATCCAGATGTATGCAATAGACTTGAAAACCTTAAGATGACTCACATTTGGTCTCCTTCCAAATGATGCTTCCTCCAGGGTCTTCTCTTTCACTGCTTCTGTCAGAGACCCATTAAGAAGATAAACAACTGTGTAAATAGCCTCAGCCCAAAACTTCTTAGGAACACTCTTGTTGTCCAACATACATCAGACCATTTTTGTAGTAGTATGGTTCCTTCTCTAAAGAACTCCATTCTGTTGTGGAGTGTAGGGTGTGGTGAATTGACATTTGATACCATGTGTAGCACAAAAGTCCGTGAATTCATTTGAAAAGAATTCACCCCCATTATTAGATCAAAAAGTGATTATTTAACAACCAGATTCTTTTTCTACTAATGCTTTGAACTTTTGAAATTCTCTAAACACAACTTATTTTGCTTATAGGAAAAATACCCACATTTTCCTATTGAAATCATCTAGAAACAAGAGAAAATACCCGACACCACTGATTGATGCTGTATTCATTGATCCACATATATCTGCATGAATCAACTGTAGAACTCTTGATGCCATCAAGGTCTGTCTATCTAGAAACGAAGTTCTATGTTGCTTCCTTGCTTGGCTAGCTTTGCAAACACCTTGTATATGTTGCTGGATTTCAGGTAAAACCTTCTACCATATTCTCTTGAGCCAACTGAGAGATAAGATAGATTGAGATGCCCATAATGCGTATGCCAAAGAGTACTGATAACAAATGAACTCTTGGTTGCCAATGCACGCTCCTGAACCTTTCTAGTATCAACAAGCCGATACAAACCATGATCCTCTATGCCAAGTGCGATGGTTTTCTTAGACTGCTTGTCAACAATATGGCACTTGTGTGTGCTGAAAATGACATCCAACTTGGGGCAGTGGTGCATAATTTGACTCACTGAGAGCAAATTGAACTCCATGCCCAAAACATAGTATACATTGAGAAAAATAAAATTTTTCCCTCCAAAGGTTATCTGAACATTGCGTCTGCCAATAGGTGTATACTCCTCACTACCACTGAAGATCACTAAATATGAGCAAGCCATGTACTTAGTGAATGAATCCTTCCTATGTGTAAAATGTTGAGATTCTCTAGAATCAATATACCATGTAGAAGACTTTGTTTGATCTGTTGGTTGTTTGGCCATGAAAGCAAGTAAGGATGACTCGTTTTGGTCATTTTGCTTTGGTGTAGGAGCCTTTTGTTGAGACTCTCCTTGGTTGGATTTTTGATCAACTAACCTCTTTCTGCTGTGTGTCTCCACGTGACCAAGTTTGCCACAATAATGACATGGGATAGTTTTCAAATTCTTCGAAGTATCATCAAAATTATTTTGACCTTTCTTTTGAGGCCACTTGCCTTTTCCGTTGCCCTTCGCTACAAGGGCCTGTTCCACACTAGATGAATCACTGCTGGTACCAAACTGCTTCTTCCATTTGTCTTGTTGCAAGAGTTTGTTGCACAAATCGTCAAACTTTAGGTCAACATTGGTAGATGTGATGTTGAGTGTTTCTATGAAATGCTCATATGATTGTGGTAAGCTTTTCAACGTTATAACCACCATATGTTTTTCCATTGTGCAACCTATAGCTTGCAATTAATCGCAAATGTCTTTGATCTTTATCAAGTGAACTTGCAAAGACATCTTCTCGTCCATCATGATCGAGGAAATCATATTTATAAGGAAGAAGGCCTTGCCTTTATTTGACATCTTGTGTAGATCTCGCATGTGTGTTCAAATCTCCACAGAGGTTTTGCCTGATGGAACCTCCAGACGCATTGCATCTATTACTGATAATTCAATGAGCATGACTGCTTCATGATTACGCTCATCAAGATTTTCCTAGTCCTTATCCGCAACTATTGGACGAGTGTATGTGTCAAGCACGATTTGATCAAGGCATATGTACTTGAAGATTGTGAGCATCGGCTGTTTCCTTGTGTTATAATTTTTTCTAGTGAACCTCTAGTTGCCTTCCAATATGATGTTGGGCAATGAAGCCATCCCTCCTGCAAATTCGTAATCACAGAAAATGAAAAAGCTTGATGCTGTTTGACTTGTAGGTCAAACTCCAGTCAACACCACAACCACGATTTTATAAAAAATCTTCGAAAATTTCAACTGGCAGTAGAAAGCATGATTTGATTAAAAAAACTGTCAATTCTTTTTTTATGGAATATTAAAGCATTGCTGTCATAGTAGAAACCCTAAGTCAAAATAACTTAGGTGGCCACGATTTTGTCAAAAAAACACCAAAAAGGGGAAATTCTAGCACAATTAGATCTGAAAATTGCTAAGAAACCCTAGACACCACCAATTATTTTGGAAAACCAGAAAGGGGAAATCCTAGCACAATTAGATCTGAAAATTGCCAAGAAACCCTAAACACCACCAATTTTTTTGGAAAACCACAATTTTGTTCAAAAATCATAAAAAAATCTGCAAAAAGGTTTTGGAACTCGTTGCGCTTTTTGAAAAATGGTAAAAACTAGTCAGCCGCTCTAGAAAACCAATCGTGTGCTAGAAACAACAAAAAATGGCATGATTTGAAAAAAAAAATCGTCAAAAAAATTTGCAGCAATTGTGGCGTGCCAAAAAAGCTATGAAAAAGTCACAAATTTCCTTTAAAAAATTGTGTGATTTCAGTAGGAAATAGTTGTGTGATATTTTAGGGGAAGAAGCCTCCGTTTTGCTCAGAAAACAACACAATTACAGCGAAAAAACGTCTCAATTTTTACAGAAAAAATTGTCAAAACTGTGCAGGAAATCAAGTTGCTATTTTTACAAACACAAAAATCCACGAAATTTTTGCTAATAAAAACCCATGTGATTTTTGCAAAAAATTGGGTGCGATTTTTCTCACAGAAAACACTAGCAATTTGCAAAAATAAAACCTACGAATTTGTTTGAAAAAATTTGTCGAAAACCTTCAAGGAAAAAAAGTGGTGATTTTCCTTGCTTGGATGATCCGTACGAAATCCTTTTGGCACGTTCTTATGTGTCTCGTGCATGCAATTTGTCACTGCTGTAGTCCGTGGAATTGACGCACTCACCGAATCCGAGAATTTACAAACCTCGAGCTTTGATACCATATTACAAAATTAGGACACAAAAAGTTAACCAAGATTGCATAAAAATCTGTTAAGAAATAAGGAGCAAAAGCATCTTTAGGTAGGATTACAAATCTCTTATCCACAGAGGATAAGATTGACACCTTAGAGGATAAGATAGACAACTCATAGGAAAAAAATATTTAAAGTCAACATGACTTTATTAAAGAAGATTCTTAAAGACTATTCTAAAAGCTAATCGACCATTACAATATAAAAGCTAATCGACCATTACTATTCTACAAGCTAATCGACCAAAATCAGACACAATAACACAACATATACCCTGGGAAAGCCCTCCTCTTGAGGGAGAAAAACCCAGCAACAATATATCACTTATATATTGAAGATAAACAAAAGTCTCCTTTACAATGAGGCCAATGATAAGGCCAAGAATAGCACCACAACCTGATGCTAACACAGAAACAATATAATGCTATTTGCTGATAGCAAACTCAGCCTCTTTAATATATATCGATCTGCCTCTTCAATATGACGATCTTCACATGAAGTATATCTTCCTTGAAACTCACAATCACTGCAATGAATTGACTCGCACAATAAGGATGAATATGATAAACGATGAACAAGTGAATGAAGTGAATACAATGATCGAATGGCATGTCCATTATATACTATTCGATGATGAGGACTCAAGGGTTGCGTCTCTTCAAATGCACAAGGTCGGCCACCAATGAGGAGATATGATTCTTCAACAAAAATGGCCGATTGTGTAGGAGGTCGGCCTCAAGCATTGTACCTCTTCAAAGGGTGGCGAAGTAACATAAGTCAGCCCCATAGAATAATAACAAATAAATAAAATATTAATTAATGTGAGATGATGAAGTTCCGCTTCATCAGTCGTTGTCTTTCAAATTAAATAGCCGTTTAGGCTATCATTTAATTTGCTCTTCAAAGACGGATCTGGGCTGGAAGTAGAAGCCCGACGCTGCTCCTCTAACATCAACAGTGTACCCCAGGGATGTGTCCTTGGGGTTTTTGGATTGTTTTGGACATTTGGTACATCCAAGAGTAATTGGGAAGGGGGTGAAATGTCCCATGTCTCCAAACATTGTGAATAAGGGGGATGTCCCATGAAATAGGAAACTTAGAGTGGACACTTATAGTTTTTCTAGTATCACTCAACGATCTTGGGGAAGCCAGAATATCCTCTACAACTTGTCATTTTCACTACCGAAGAAAAATGAACCAGATGGAGGCCTTCCTTAAAGTTGTATATAATTCCCTATCTTTTAAGAGAAAAAAATTATATCATAGCAGAATCAGTATGACTCATGTAAGGGCAATTGCTGATACAACAAGAAATTCATCTATTATTGAATTGGATATAAATCCATATGCACCTATGATGAATTTCCAAAATAGTATTGAGAAATCATCGATATACATAACCTAATAATTTAGGATTGTTTAATATAATAATTTAAGAAATTCCTAGCGCACAGTAACAAACAAAAATATTGTGCATTACAAATAGCTATACATAGCTGGCCCTATGAAAATTCACAATATGTTTTCTTTATACATATGTTTAAGTGTCTTAGTGACTGCACACAAAATATTTATTGCAATATAGAAGTTGCTCTCAAATGGATAGGTCAGGTATCCCAAACATAACACTCTAGTGCAAAAAGAATTCAAAATATGAATATTGTAATGTGCACAAATACACAATAAAAATATTGTTGAAGGTGTATGGGAGATGAATGGTTGTTTAATTTTGTTTCTTTTTGCTGCTTGCATTACATCTCTTTTATGCTTTAATACAAATGAGAATGATTAATTTGATTGAATGAATTACAAAATAGTCGACATGCATGCAAATAATTGGATTGTCATTGCAAATTAAGCACTTTGTGTTTACTTTTTAAAACTTAAGTTAATTTGTATATTATTTTAATCATATTGCAAAAACTCGGACTTTGCAAAAACTTGGCAGGCCTAAAATTTGACCTGAACATAAGACTTCGCAAAACTTGGCAAAATTTTCGAAAGTTAAAAACACATATTTACAAAATAATCTTAAACATGCATACAATTGAATTTAGAAAACCGATAAGTAATTTTATGAAGCAATTTCTTTTATAGTTGGAGAACTCGGACTCGACAAACCTAAATTTTGCGACTCAACGAAGACTCGGCAAAAACTCGAGAACTTAAAAAATTGCCTAAATATATTTTAAAACACTTTTTTAATTTCAAAGACAATATATCCAATGAGTCCATAAATGAGTACAAAAGCGTTTTCTATTAAACTTGATTCATTTGAATACAAATTGAGTACAAAATCACATCATAATGCAAAATCGCGATACAATAGTTACCTGGTAACTATTATGAATTTATGATGATTGCTTTTGAAAATCATCATCATAATTCGTAAATTGCATATTACAACATTTGACATCTTCCTCTATATTAGTTTAGTGAAAACTTGGGGAGAGGTTCTAATTAATGATATTATGATAGTGATAAAGATAAGTGTCTAAGTTGTTGATTCCAGTCTCCACTCACAAATCACCTCATTGTAATCAAATTTCTTATACGAGAAGAGATCCCAATAACTAGTGGGGGTCTAGGAGTGGAGATCTCAATGGGGTCAAGGGGTGGTGCCCCTTGTGGGGGTTTGGGGGCAACGCCTCTAGCAGGGTCGAGGGGCAGCGCCCCTCATGGGCTATTGGAGGCAACGCACCCAACAGGGTTGAGGGGCAGACCATTTCATAATTTTATGACTTACGGGAGAAATTAGGTATTTGGCACATTTTTATGAAGAATAATTGTTCTCCAAGTGCTATGTGAGGAAGTTCATGCATTTATAGGGCAAAATTGTGAGCTTTTTTTTTATTTTTTTAAATTTTTTTGGTGTTTCACATTTTTAATGTATGTAGCGAGTTTTTTTGTTAAACTCACCGAGTTTTTGGCAACTACTCGCTAAAAAATTGACAAGTACTTGCCAAAAACTCGGTGAGTTTCTTTGGCAAGTAAATTGTGCTAAAACTAGTGTTCATGGAGTTTCTTGATAGGGAGACGTGGGGACATGGGGATGGGTTTTGGGGATTGGGGGACCAAGGGCCTAGGTTTGGAGACGATGAGGGGGGCAGCGTGGGGGACAAAGGGGGGGGGGGTCGACAGGGGGGCAATGTTGATATACATATAGTACTTGAAAAAATAGTTACAAGAAGATGTATAAGAATTACAATGTTGAATTTACAAATGAAACTTTGGAAAATTACTAATTAAAATTTAAAATACTTAAATACTATAATACTATTAATACTACTTAACAATTAAGTCATTAACATTGAAGTTTGTTCAATGAAAATGTCAAATTCGAATTTTTATATTTAGGATTTGAGGATGATGATTGCAATGAGTACAATGATGTCAAAATATAAAAATGGAGTGAAGTGAGGCCTCTAATCACCCCTAAACTCCTCATCACTAGAACTGTTGGAAGTGGACACATGGTCAAGCTCCGCCAAACTAATACCAACCAGCCCTGCCTATGTAACTGTAGCGTCCTCATCAATTTGTGCTGGCTCCTTTGGCTCTACATCCCACTGTGTTGGTTGACTCTCTTTGTACACAAGTGTCTTGCGGTCAATGAGATGCAAAGAACTATGTACAACCACAAACTTCTCTCCTCTCCTAGAGGTAAGTCTATTCCTCTTAAGAGGGTGGATGATGCTATAAGTGGACTAGTTCCTCTCAACAACTAAAGAACTAGAAACCTGAGATAACAATCAAATGGTTAGAGTGGTAGTCAAAGAAATCGATCGATGGTAATTCCACCACAAAATTGGGCCCTCCTATGCTATAGTTGCCATATCCATCTTCGTTGCCTCAGAATAACCCCTAAGAGTAGAAAATTTTGTCCACTTAGTACGAATGATGCTGGCCTTTATAGGATCATACATCTTTTCAATGGCCCTAAAGAACCCTACCTTCACCTCGACATCATGTAAGGGTGTAACTCTACTAGGCCTTTGCTTGTACCACTTGGGGTTTAATGTATAGGCAGCCCTATGCAAGGGAGTGTTGAGCTTCTCCTGTCTCCGATGAATGATTGGTAAAATGTGCTCATTGTAGAATGTTAATGTGGGGTCCTTCTCTCGCATGATAGCCCTCATTTGGTCAAGCATATTATCAATGCACTCATACAACTCTGCAAGGTTAAGTGCATTGGCATCCCCATATGTAATCAGTTGGAAGACTAGAGTAATTATGGAGACTATGTATTTTGCATCACCCCAAAAAACATCACTCTTCACTACATCCTTCTCTCTTCCCCTGCTTTGTCTTAGACTCAAGACACCAATTCCATTATGCTGTCATAACCATTAGTTGCAATGCCTCTTGCAACTCAAGCATTCTTTCCAAGAGAATGAAATAGGATGTTTATCTAGTCTCGACGGGTTTCAAGAACCCCTTAGAGAAGCTCTTGATGAGTGCATGTGACGTGTGGTGGTTGCAGATAAACATCTACACATCTCTAGCATCATTGACCACTTCTTCTTGTATCCAATCAATCTTTCCCATTTCCTTGAGTGCATTATTCATGGCATGCACACAACAAGGAGACCACCAGATGTGTATAAGTTGTCTCAATCAATTTTCCTATAGCTTTGCACACATGGGCTGCATCTGTCACTACTTGGATTACATTTTGTGGCCCAACTTCCTCAATAGCATCCTTGAGGATCTGAAATTGAAATTCCACATCTTTGCAATGTCTTGAATAGTCAATTGCCTTAAGAAAATATGGGCCCTTTGTACATGTAACCATGATATTGCTGAGTGGATGATGCCTAATGTCTGTCCACCCATCCATGACAATATTGCATCCCTTTGTCACCGAATATTCCTTCATTTTCTCCATTAACACATTTATCTTGGAATAGTTCTTATCCAAGATTGTGGTCCTCAATTTTGTCGCCCCTGGTGGCACATATGATTGTCTTGCCCTTGCTACCACTGCCATCGCCTCCTTGTAATGAGATTGAGCCACATGGAACGGAATGTCATTGGCAAAGAAGAATTTTCCAATGACATCATCTGCATCATCCTTCATCTGTACATTGAATAATTCAACTATTGGGTTAGGAGCATTAGTTGTCAACTTGCATTTCTCCCTAGCCTCTGCTACATGGGCCTTTGAAGTAGAAGATGGCATATGTGTAAATTGCCTTTGCAAAGTAGAAGTAGAACCGTGTGGCTAGCTCTGATGACCCCTTGACCTACGAGACAAAGAAACATATACAAGTGCAATTGCATTGTGTTCACCATCAACACCCCATAGCCTACATATCTTAGCCCTAAATTTCAGGTTAGTCGGTGACACCAAAAAAATCACATATTTCTACACCTTTTCCTCAGATATGAAGGAGGTGGGCATTAACTTTGGTAATGCTTCCTTGAAATTCAAGGCCACAAAAGTGGCACTTCCACAACCTTGTGCCCCTAGATGTCCCAGGCCTGCTCTATGATTTTGTTGCAATATGTTTTAAAGGAGATTTAGGATCAAAGGGACCCTTAGAAAAATCTGCTAGTATTGTGGAGGGGCAATTCATATTTGCAGTTGTGCTGGCCATGGAACTTGTGGTTTGGGTCTTACGATCAACCCTCTTTGCTTCTACATTTTCATCAGCCTCAGGTGCATAATCAGATTCAGTTTCATTGTGATAGTGAACCTCAACCTCATCCTCATTCATGTCATGAAAACTCATTGTGACACTGCAATAAAAAATATAAAATTTATAAGTTTATATTTTAAAATTGAAATTTAAAATTCAAACTATGCATATAGATGTGTAGCATAATGCAAAGGATTAAGATACAAAATTTTATTTTTGTTTTTCTTACCTCAGATCGCATGAAGCGTAGAAGCAAAGGATACACAAATAAAAAATCTTTGTTCTTAATGTTTGTCAACCAAGGATTTCACTTTTGTTTTTCTTACTTCAGGTCACATGAAGCACAAAAGCAGAGGATACACTAAAATTTCATCCTAGTTTGACAAATGTCAAAATAAAGGATTATAAATTTGTGCATATATATTATAAATATAAACATGAAGTAATTTACTAATTTCAAATTTGTAAAACATTAAACTTAAAAAAAAACAGAAAATATGATAGATTGCTGTAATGTCCCCATTTTGGCCATTAGCTCTTCATTTGGTTTTAGCCTATTTCCAGAAACCCGTAGGCTTGTTTGAGGTAAAATCAGGGTTTCCTTCTTCGGAGGTTCTATGGCATTTTAGGGAGTTTACTATTTATAGTAAATTCTATTTTTGGGAGTATGCAGATTTCAGTATTCAGGGCTTCATTTTTAGTTGGAGCAAATAAATGAGTTCAAGTTTTGGCTTCTGAAAATTTTATATTGGTGAATTTCATGAATAAAGGCATTAATGTTATAATTTGCAATTGACCCCCTTGGCCTAGGGAAATAACTTTATGTTGTTCTTAAAAGGTGGACTTGAAGGGGGATGCCTTCATAAGAATTAAATATTATTAAGTCTTTAATGCCTGGGGAAAAGTGGATGCCTTTTCCTTGGAGATATTATTTTAAAATAAAGTTTTAATGTGCCTTGATAAAGTGGACGCCATATTGAGAAGTTAGAAGATTTTTGGAAATCTTAAGAGGCATTGGTGACTCTTGGCGTACCTTCTTGGGAAATTGAAGAGTCTTCTATTCTTCTATAAAATGAATGCCTTGTTCCAACTTTTCTCATCCATGAATTTATGCTAATGTTATGCTGTTGAAATGACAACTAGGTTTTTACTTCGAGGGATGCTTGCCTCCTAGTTTCAATCCAATTTCGTGTTTGAAATACAACACCTAGTTGGTTTTCATTGCTGCTTCTCATCCAGACTAGTAGATTGAGCTCAATAGTTGAAGTTTTTAATGATATTTCTAGTTTTGAAGTTGCTGATGCAGTCACAGCTGAAAGTGGTTTTTGCATACAGCTTTTTGTGTGAATTTAATTTGCTTGTGGGTACTTTTCCAATCCATTCCTACACCCAAGGCAACCATCTTTGGAGAGTTTCAAATTTTAATTTTGAGTTGTTGATTTTTACTTGTCAAAATCGCCCCTCATGAAGGCCGTGCCATTCTTGCTGCATTGGGATTCGTGTAAGAATTAAATTATGAGTTGTTGTTGCTGTTTCTTCATCTGATGTTGGGCGCCTATCTTCCAACAGCTCATTGGTTTTCGTTTCACACAAAACGGAGGTATTTTGAGTGAGTTGTGAATATTTCTTTGAATTTCATAGTTGCTGATCAGAATTTCCAGAATTGTTATTTTACATCAGACTTGTTTAAGTTTGAATCTCCAGTCCTTTCTTCATCATTTATTGTTGATGTCTAACATGGAATCATCCAGTATCATGGTACATTGAATCTATTGTAATTTTCATGTAATTTGCAGCTCTTTTTCCATATTGTAAGACTGTAAACAGTAGTACTGTTCCAGTCCTTTATTGCTGCAATTCTTTCTTTAATTTCACATTAGTACCCCTGGATGGTTTACCGCCAGTGTGGATAATTGGATTTGTATTACTCTTGTACCCACTCTCAAGTGGTGAATCCCCACTCATAAGTGGATGCCTGCCGCAGCAGACGAAATGTTTTAATTGTAGTCTTTTCCCCCCATTGTTTGGTGGTAGCATGGAAATTCTCTTATGGCTGGTTATCCGCCTATTAGTTTTCAGTTTTCAATCAATCACTCTGTCATATGTTAGCACCTCGCCCTTAGTGGCATCTTGAGTGCACATTCTTGACGTTGAGTTTGTTCCATTTTCAAGTATTGTTCATTAGTTGCTCCGCCATATGACAACACCTTTCCTTCATTGGGATTGAGTGTGCATTCTTGGCGTTGAGTTTCTTTTAAGCTTGGTTTTCAGTTTGATGCTAACGCTAATCTAGTTGGCTAGTGCTGGTTTATGTTGTGTAATTCTATCAAAAAAATTGGTTAGCATATTTCAATTACAGCCATGTCTATGAATATGATTTTTAAATCTTGACGACAATATGAACAATAAACATTGAACAATTAAAACTTAATATGCTATTTTTTAATGAATTTGCAACCATCTCTATGAAATTATGAATGAAATTAAAATATGAAACTAATAAAAAATATTAAAAAAATAATTACCTTGTGCTTGAAAAATCCTCCCAACTTGTTGTAGAATCCCTCTTCTAAGCTTCTTCCTCTTCTTCTTGCTCCTCAACTTTCTTGCACTTGCAACACTTCACTCTCACTCTTCCACTCCTTCACTCTCACTTTTTTGCTCCTCTTCAACCTTGCTGATGGAATGAATCTGTGAGTAATTGTGACAATTTGAGGGTGTCTTATAGGGTTTGGTAGGCTTTGGTGGGGCCCATTGGCCATTAGGTGTGATGTCCCCTTTTTCGGCATGATCATGTTTGATGGTGGTTAGCCTATTTCTCAGACTCTCGTAGGCTAACAGGTTGGGTTAGAGGGTCAGTGGTACTTTCTGGAGAGATGGATCGTTTTGGTTTTCAGAGCCCAGTGACTGGTTCACAGCAGGCGTTGGCATTTCAGGAGTCCACAGCTTCTAACGGCACGGGATTATCCTGAGTTTTGAGTGAGTTATGGAATTTTAAGTGATTAAGTTAATTATTTAACTTAATGTTTTATTAAAGTCACATCGACTTTAATATATTTAATATCACTTAAAAAATGTTCAAAAGGAGATTTAATATTTTAATGACATAAAATATTAAAAAGGTGCGCTCAAGTATTAAGTGGAAAACTATGGAAAAGGACTTAATACAATTTTAAAAGATTTTAATAATTAAAAAAGGCGTATTCTTCTTGAAATGCGTGCCCTTTTGGGTATAAGGCATTTCTCTGGCAAATGAAACTCATATCTTTTGACCATTTCACTTTGCCTTGTGCTATTTTCTCCTGTGCATTCTCCTGTGACCAGGGTTTGAACATTTGTCCATTGAGGAACGATAACTCTTCAGTGTTGAGTGCTTTTGAGGCTGTGAAAGATCAGCTGAATCAGTACAGTTGAGAGCTTCACATAGAGGTTCTACAGTTGCAGACAGAGATTATATATATACAGTTGTTTGTTCTTTGCAATAAATGAGGGTTTCTTCTTGGTGGGCATCCTCCTTCAGAGTCAGAGGCCTCCAGCAGAGTTTCTTTACATTCTTTCCTTGGCCGTACATTTACCTTGGTTTATGTGCCTCTCTGGAAAAGGCGTGTGAAGGGTTTTAGAGAAACGCCTTCCTTTTTGATCATTTCAGTGCTTCTTCTTTGGCGTCCAGCATTTCTAAGGCATTGTATCCAGTTTCTGAGCAAGAGAAATGAGTTCTGGAGATCTGGCGTGCTCATATGCTTGATTTCACCTTTTCCGGCTGTAGATCTGGCAACTTCTTTATTTAAATAATCTGGAGCTATTTTGGTATGTGTATCACTTGCATTCTATTTGTCTCTATATAATAATGCAATCTACGCTCTCTTTCTGAAGCGAATAGTGTTAATTTTCATTTTATGAGCAAATATGATGTGCGCCCCTTCTCTTCTGTCTATTAAGAATCCTCTAAAAAACTTAAAATACACCTAAAGACTTAAGAAAATTGGGGTTTGAGGTTGAGAGCCAGCAGGGCTCATCACAGTGGTATTAGAGCTCACATCCTGCCAGCTTGTGGGGTTTGAGAAATTTATGAGGTCTCACAGAGAGGGTTTTGGCAAGTCCTATTTCAGAGGGGGTCCTAGAAATCAAAGAGGAGATCAAAATTCTTTCCCACCATTTCCGTTTGCAGATCAGGAGGAGGATTTAGATTGGGATAATATGGCGAACAGGGCAGGAGAAAGTTCTCACAGGAATCCTTGGGATGATGAGGACAGAGAAGCTAAAGTGTGCTCAGAGGTATGGTTGCAGGGCAAGAACAAGTGGCAACTATTCTTCAGCAACTTAGCACGAATGTCCAAAATTTGACCATTAATAGAACTCAGAATCTGGATCTAGATCGTGAAGGCAGTATTCACAGAGAGCCTCAGAGAATCATAGCTCCAGCACGCACCTTTGAGAGAGCTACATGTCCTACTTTTACGAGAGATGATGCTGAGGAAGTGGACGAAGTTGAACAGGGTGGTGAGATAAATTTTGCAGATAACATTATGGTTATGCATGATGAGTGGGATGCATTGCCACCAAGAGTTAAGGAGCACCTTAACTTCGACAGATTCATAAGCCAGAAGAGAGAACACACCAGAAGCAGGAATGACAGGAGGCCTAGACACAAGCAGAATGATCTCAAACAGGCTACCAACAAACTAACCTTAGTTCACTATGATGGCAGTGGTAGAGTTACAGCACGTGCCTGGGTGAGTAAGTTGGATACATTCCTGACACTACGTCCTATGCCAGAGGAAGATGCTATACGATTTGCAGCTCTCCACCTTGATGGCGTAGCACATGATTGGTGGATTCATGGCATGGCTACACTACACCATGATAGGATTACCTCGTACCAGGAGTTCACTGATAGGCTGGTAGAGAGGTTTGATAGACGTGATCCCGAGCTATTCTTCAGAGACCTTGCTCAGCTAAAGCAGTTGGGTAGTTTGGAGTCTTATATTGGTGAGTTCCAGAAGCTCTCGGTTATGGTTACCGGAATCTCAGAGAGGAGACTTGTCATTCTTTTTGTAGAAGGTCTCCATGAGCCAATGAAAGGTTGGATCAAGGCATTCGATCCACCTACCTTGCACGAAGCTATGAGAAAGGCTCGTAGCATGGAACTTACAGCTTCACGTGGTAAGTTCACTTCAAATGCAGAAGCATCTTCATCCTATAGTGATAGCAAATCAGAACCTAAGGAATCAGAAAAGATTGATGAAAAGAGGAAGTTTGCAGCTCCTTTGGACCGAGAGACAATAAATGATTTGCGTAGGAGGAAGCTATGTTTCTATTGCAAAGCTCCTTATGACCAAAACCACAATTGTCCTCTTAAGCCTAAGGGTTCAAATAGACAAATGGAGTGGTTTTATGAGGGTGATGACATTGCTGATTTAACGGACCAGCAAGCTGGTTTTCAGGATGGGAGTATGCGATCTATCATTCTCGTCAACGAAAAAGGTGAGAAGATAGAACCGAAGATTCTAGAGGAGCATGAGATGTTTCAGGAGGATTATCATTTTGATTCTAGTCCCATGGGATCAGAGGGGTTTGATTGGGATCAGTACAGTTATGAGGCTCAGTTAGTACAAAATCCTCTTTATGAGGCGGATGCTACATCTTCTTGTGATAATCCGCTCTTTGAGGTGGATGTTGATTCTACTCTTGACCCTAATTTAGGTCAGAGCGTTGATCATAGTATTGGAGATTCCATCAGTGCATCGAGATTTCAGACAGAGCTCGTTGAGGAGATTTCCAGTGTGTACATGGTCAGGAGTCTACACAGTTTCACTTTCAGTCATCATGTACATGACCTGTTTCAGATGCACAATTTTGTTATGCATGTGTTAGATATGTTGGATGATAGCATATCTCGTGCGGTTTGAGGGAGCAAGTGTTGTCAGCAGTTTGACTTGCTTTCTTATGAGTTCTTCTCCCCTGTGATAGATGGTGTTGAGATTGACAGGGTACAACATGATAATCCAGTTGATCAGATTTGGGAGTTACAGGAGACAGTTGATGACAGGAGGGACATTTCACGACACTATCCTTGGGATCGTGGTGGAGTGGTTGATTCTTTGTTGTTGAGATTGCTTGCGGACAAGCAATTTCAGGGAGGGCGGACTGTGATGTCCCCTTTTTCGGCATGATCATGTTTGATGGTGGTTAGCCTATTTCTCAGACTCTCGTAGGCTAACAGGTTGGGTTAGAGGGTCAGTCGTACTTTCTGGAGAGATGGATCGTTTTGGTTTTCAGAGCTCAGTGACTGGTTCACAGCAGGCGTTGGCATTTCAGGAGTCCACAGCTTCTGACGGTACGGGATTATCCTGAGTTTTGAGTGAGTTATGGAATTTTAAGTGATTAAGTTAATTATTTAACTTAATGTTTTATTAAAGTCACATCGACTTTAATATATTTAATATCACTTAAAAAATGTTCAAAAGGAGATTTAATATTTTAATGACATAAAATATTAAAAAGGTGCGCTCAAGTATTAAGTGGAAAACTATGGAAAAGGACTTAATACAATTTTAAAAGATTTTAATAATTAAAAAAGGCGTATTCTTCTTGAAATGCGTGCCCTTTTGGGTATAAGGCATTTCTCTGGCAAATGAAACTCATATCTTTTGACCATTTCACTTTGCCTTGTGCTATTTTCTCCTGTGCATTCTCCTATGACCAGGGTTTGAACATTTGTCCATTGAGGAACGATAACTCTTCAGTGTTGAGTGCTTTTGAGGCTGTGAAAGATCAGCTGAATCAGTACAGTTGAGAGCTTCACACAGAGGTTCTACAGTTGCAGACAGAGATTATATATATACAGTTGTTTGTTCTTTGCAATAAATGAGGGTTTCTTCTTGGTGGCGCATCCTCCTTCAGAGTTAGAGGCCTCCAGCAGAGTTTCTTTACATTCTTTCCTTGGCCGTACATTTACCTTGGTTTATGTGCCTCTCTGGAAAAGGCGTGTGAAGGGTTTTAGAGAAACGCCTTCCTTTTTGATCATTTCAGTGCTTCTTCTTTGGCGTCCAGCATTTCTAAGGCATTGTATCCAGTTTCTGAGCAGGAGAAATGAGTTCTGGAGATCTGGCGTGTTCATATGCTTGATTTCACCTTTTCCGGCTGTAGATCTGGCAACTTCTTTATTTAAATAATCTGGAGCTATTTTGGTATGTGTATCACTTGCATTCTATTTGTCTCTATATAATAATGCAATCTACGCTCTCTTTTTGAAGCGAATAGTGTTAATTTTCATTTTATGAGCAAATATGATGTGCGCCCCTTCTCTTCTGTCTATTAAGAATTCTCTAAAAAACTTAAAATACACCTAAAGACTTAAGAAATTTGGGGTTTGAGGTTGAGAGCCAGCAGGGCTCATCACATTAGGGTTCGACCTTGGGCACCCATTCCAAAAAGAATTATATATTTTTTTAATTTTTCATATTTTGCAGCTTGTCGGTTGTGAGAGATGCCTGTGCATCCCTGCCATCTCAGCAGCGTCCCGGGCATCCTAGAGGTGGTGGTAGAGTAACGAGGAGACGTCTCCCCCACGTCCCCACATCTCGTAGACATCCCCGTCCCGGAAATGTGGGGATTTGGGGGGGAGAGGGGGGGAGGGGCGTGTCCTCGTGGAACATTGGCTAAAACTCACCATCTGTTTGACTTGGTGAGTACTAATTGACTTGACGAGATTTCTGCGAGTATGCCATCTATTATTTCTTTCATTCATTCATAGATGAAAAAATTTGAATGCCATCAGAGAGTCATATGATTATAAAACAAAGTTACTGAATCGGAATTGGGTATGGTATGTAGATAAGGTATGCCGGTATGGCAAGTTTTTGGGGGAGGCTGGGTATGTTTGGGTTATAAAATTGTAAATATACTCAAATTTACAACCTAAAAACTCTATTATAGTAATATCATATTAATATTAAGTTATAATATATTAAATTTATTTTTTATCTATATTCAAAATGATTATATTAATAACATCCCATCTCTAGCATATTAATATGCTTTATTTCTCAATGTAGGATCATCTAGGTCTGTAGGCAATTTTGCATTGCCAAAAAATGGTGGCCAAACATTTTTTATTTTTGCTTTAATTTTTTATGTGCTTTCAAGTTATTACTTGTCTTTTTGAGATTATATCTTTAGGTCGCTCTTAGTTTTGTGATATCAAACGAATAGTGCAATTATTCTTGTTTATGCAATTTTATTGGTTATTTTGTTCCCTTGGCATTTACTCACTTTGGTTATCATCTTGTGTGGCATCTAGTTGTTCATCTCCAATTTCAGGTTGTTATTTACTCACATAGAAATATATGTGCTAGGGTGATTTGTTGAAATATTTTGTCATTGATGTCAAAGAGTGAACTTACAGGTAATGGTGTAATGCTTTTGCACAATTTGAAGTTTATTGGTTATAGTGTGTCGAAGAAGTGTTGGTGGAATTATTTGATCTTACTTAGCAATGAGGTAATTTCTGGTTGGGATTTTATGTGCTTGGGTCGATACCGTCATATGGTAATGGAGACGGGTCAACATAAACACTTTGCTGCGAATGTTTTTGTCTCCACCGTGGCAGTTTTGCCATGTCAGTTGCCTGCTTGCATATGGCATCAGATTTTTTATTTTACCACCTTACTTAACTTTGGCGGCTTTCTGAGTTCAAATTTTTATTCTATAACTATTTTCCTGCGTTGATTCTATTCAGGGCGACGACTTCTGACATCGTGTATGGGGCGACTTATATTTATGCATGGGTGCATTGAAATAGTTGGCAACACTTATTGAAGGCCATTGTGGTCATTTAAAAATTTCTTCGCCTCTTATTCTTGTTGTGGTTTGTATAATGTAGAAGTCGTGCGCATTCTTTATTCTTATTCTCTATGCCATTGCTATTTTTTCGAGGCGGCATGGGCTGCATAAAAAGGAAAGCCGTGTGAATTACAGAGTATGCCTTAGTGGCATTTTAAATGTGCACTTATTATTGTCCAGGCTCGTTCAAAGGGAGTTATTGTGATTTGGAAATATTGGGGACGATATTGTTCTTGTTATCTATGGGATTCTTTAAAAAGAGGAGACGTTGAAGTTAAAACGTGATTGCTCTTTATTCTTCCTGTGTGGACTGTGCGAGTATTCGATGATATTGCTATCATTGTCCAATATTTGGTATCGTCGCATAGAATTTGGAGTGTGGGGGCGACTTAAGTTCTTAAGTCGTGCGCATTCCTTATTGCCATTACTCTTGGCATGAGCTGTATTATGTGCTTGCGTGAAGAGTTATTTCGTTTCTTCTTCTAAGGATGCTGGCAGGATGAGGTTAATTAAAAATGCCATCGATATAATTTTCTGTGTACGGGGCTGTGTGCAGCGAGTGTTGGAATTCATTCATGCCATGCTCAGTTATGACGGTTCATGCTGTATGTTGATGTTATTGGTGGAGTCTTACCCTGTTATGATGATTGCGGATATGCTCTGTTTGTAGAAGTGCTCTGTGTGCGGGATGCTGCACGTTTTGGGTTTTCAGTTTTGTTTTGCACCTTTATTGACTTGAGGAAAATTGAAAATTGCTCAAGTCATTTTTGTATTAGGTGAAGTTGGGGTGTGCAGGGAGTTGTGTGATATTAGAAAAAATGTATTCTCTTTTGTATTGAGTGGAGAATAGATGAGAAGTTGAGCAGGCTGGTTCTGTATTTTCTGAATTAGCATGTAGTTAGAATCTTTAAAATGGTGTAAGGATTGAGGTGCTGATGCAGTTGCGATTAAGTCTTTGTACAAAAATTTCAGAGTCTGAACGGAGTTTTTATAAGCAAGCATGATTGTATCAGTTGATGTAATGGACGTATTTCAATGTCATGAATCAGTGTTGCAGTGTTGTGATAATCTCTTGTGAGTTGGTGCTCACGCTGAAGTTGGTGCTTCAGCCGTACGAAGTTGGTGCTCACTTTTGTAATTTGGAGATTGCAGTCTCCTGGTTTGGTGCCCATTTGAAGTTAATAAAAGCATAGTTCTACCGTGGTTTTTTACTTGAAAGGGTTTTCCACATGAAATCTGCATTCATCTTGTCTTATGCTTGCTCTTACTGTTTTCATTGCTGATTCTGATGGTTTTAAGTTTTAAAAGTTTTAAATACTGATTCATCCCCCTTCCCCTTCTTCCCCCCACCCCTCTCTCAGTATTTTCTGTGTGCTCTTCATGATTGACTAGAAAGTGTTGAGTCAAAATTCATGTATGAGCTGTAAAGCTGTGTTGTGGAAAGTACCATAGTATTTAATAGGACTGCATTCTAGGATGCTTCATTGGAAAGCTTAGTGATCACATCATGTTCCATTTATTAATTGGACCAAAAAGACAAGGCTTCTTTTCAAGTGTTACTATTTGATGGAAATCACTTTAATCTTATATTGATTCAGAATTTTATCTTGTAATCTATCTACTGCAACTTGTTCCTAGATCTATGTTTCTTTAAGAAGTTTCATTTTATGGCATATAATGATTAAGTTCAAACATGTGGCATTAATCGATACCATTTAAGATCTGCATATGGATGAGCATGCTTTTAAGTATGCAATTAATGGCGGTGCTTGATAAACAGTTATTTGTGATTGAATAGATGATCTGAAGAGACTGCTATTGCATGATTCTGCTGCATAGGTTTGGAGATTTATGGATCTTAAATTTGGAGACAGGTGAAATTAAGGAAACATTTGAAGGTATTTTTGAAAAGTTTATCTCCTTCCTCAGTCTTGTACCTTAAGTATAACTGCATTTCCTAGGTTGTCTCTAATACTAATTGTGGAAGATAGCAGGGATGCACTCTGTTGTGGAATTATTTAGAGAGAAAGCAACAAATAAAATGGAAATTGCAGATGAAGTAGTTGAACTTTTAATAACCAAAGACAGGCGACAACTGGGATTTGTACAAGATTTCTCTGCACTAGATATTGTATCAAGTCTCGCAAAATTGCAGAATGTAATTGTACTGGTGGATACAGGTATGTAGTGTTATTCTTAGTTTTTTTTATTCTTGTAGCCAGTGTTTGTCTCTATACAGAAATGTTTGCAACTTCTGAAGCTGAATGCTAGTAGTTTTACTTTTGTGTTGTGTTTCTGGCAGATGGTCACAGAATTTTGAAGGTTCACTTGGAAACTGGAGATATTTCTTCTATTCAGCTTTCCAATCTTGGTTGTCTTGGGTTGCCTTACTGGTATCCATATGCCATGGAACAGATATTTGATTGCAGGTTAGGTTGAGTATTGTCCTTTTGCATTTATGGTCCAACACTTGCAATCTTTCCTTTCGCTTTAAAGAAGTTAACAGAAACTTTTTATCCCTTACCTATTATGATCTTCACTCTTTATCTAAGACTGTTCATATGATAACCAGATAATTTTTTCAGAGAATACTTCTATATCATTTCCTGTTTACAGTTACATGCATATAATTTCTATCAATTTGCAAAACTTTCCTGAGTTCTTATATTCACTTCTGGGTATTCAGAAACAATGCACATAAGATTGCCAGTGGAAGCCATCATCAAAGTTCATTTCAACGTTTCCATGTCAAGCCAGGTATACTGAAAGCAGTTTCTCATTTTTGATTCCCATATTCTATGTGATACTTCTATTTGCATATTCTGTAGTGGAAGTGTTTAGAAGTAGATTATTTGAAATATTTTTTTATAAATCCTAAATGATTTCTCTAGTTAATTAATCAATATATAGATTAGGTTGATTCCTTCTTGCCACTCTGAATCAGATTGTTATAGAAAATAACTTTCATGGAAATGGACAAATATATGTATTCAAGTTTTCATTACTTACTATTCGTTGTGTTTTCAAAATAAATAAAATTGTGAATTCACTATACCAGAAGGAAATCCTATAAATTTTTAAATCAGAGCCATGGATCAAATTCTTTTTTTTTTTTTGATCTTTAAACTTATCTGCAACCATTTTCAACCTTTTAATATTTCAATGAATAAATGTGGCCGGGGTTGGTAAATTCTCATTCAGGTGAGAAACATGATAAGCAAAAGATTGTGCTTGTATAAAACATGTAATGGTCACTCGATGTTCCTGCCTCTGCAAAGTTCCCCTAAAAGTTTGCTAAAACAATTCAGTAATGCATCTGGATGTGGAAATTTGTTAGGCTGGATAAAGGAGATTCTAGCTCTTGTTCAGCTTCATTCACAGGTTGCGTCAGTTTTTCATTTTCTGCAGAATATTTAAGATTGACATGTTTTCAAGGAGATGTTCTTGGGCTCTCTTCATATTTTCTGGTATAGAGGGAGTGTTGAGCAATCCTTGAAAGAATTCAGCAGCATATTGAAGGATTTCATCTTGATCTATTAAAAAATGACCTTTAGCTTTCTGGATACTGAGCAGTGTATATGCTGTTGACCCATTGTTTGTTGAGTGCCAAGGCATGCAGGAATATTGTGTTTTAAGTCCCCTTGTCTAATTCATTTAGTTTTGGATCATTGATGCCATTATATGTTTTTGCCTTTAAGTAGTAGTAAATTGGTGGAATCCAATTTTGCTCTTCTTGCACCAGCATTGGTTTGAATCAATGATCTCCTATGAATTTAGAAGCCTTGCAAAGTGAGTGTTGATCTGATTGGCCTGGGTGAAAATGTGCACACAAATAATTTTATTGCAAGAGCTAACTGCTTAAAATTTTGAGGTTGTTTGCAAATTTGATGACATAACCTTGAAATTTTAGAGCTGAATTTGCTAATTGATAATTTTTTGGAGAAGTCATCATGTGAAAACTGCATACTTTATTATCTGAAGACAATAAATTTCCTTTTGAGAAGAGAAATAGAGATGGTTTCAAAGAGTAGTTTCATAATTTCATTTCCTGAAGCATCCATCTGGTATACCTATATGATTCAATCTTCTTCTAAGTTTCTATCTAGGTTTCCAACAATATATTCAGGTGCCTTTTCTTCATTTGTGGCACCTGTATAACCCATGTGTAAAGTCCAGCTCCACAAGTGATTTGCTTGTTTCCAGCTGATTTAGGGCATCTGCAATTCCAAAGATAAATTTAGTACTTCCTTTCTTCTCTTTTATAACGTGGATGGTGTAAAACTCCCCCATAATGACTATGTTCATAGGCTAAGTGGTTGAAACCTACTCGGTTAGCTGATTTGGAGCCTGGATTCTGTGATTTCTATAAGGGGACATGTAAAGATTGAGAATTTCACAGTTGTGGTGGATATCATATGACTAGAAATTAGCTAATATATCAGTACCTCAATGAAAATTTTGGTAACTCTAGCATTCATTGGGAGAGATTTTAGTGTATTAGAGTCCTATTTTGAGAATATTGGATCTTTTGCTTGGGACCTCATATCCCTTGAAACTTTATTTGTTGATTCTCATAATATTTTGTGGAAATCAAGGGCTTCGATCTCCTGATCTTGTCTTTAATTTGTTTTCACTGTTGTTTTCACTGATCCTCATCACATCTAAAAAATAAAGAAACATTAATATACTTCATCTTGGGTGTCTCTTTGAATGGAAGGCTCAGATTCAATGCTTTTTTCCTTTATTTCACTTTATTTGATGCTCTTCTTGTACTTGGGCCGATATACTAACTCGGATGCTATTTTACTTCGTTTCTCATTTCATTTTGGCAAAAATAACATGCTAATTTGGTGTCCAAAACAACTCAAGCATCCATTTGTGTTTTTCTAAATTTGATCTTAGCATCATAAAACATTCTAATTGGATTCGCATTGGGGATTTGCTTATGTGGATGCCAATTTTGAGTTACTTTGATTTTAGCATTCACCAAGTATTTTATCCAATGTATGCCAAATTGGGGATTTGGATCACTTAATGCCAAATTTGTGCTCATTAGGATTTTCCTTGATGGATGCCAGATTAGAAATATTATGCCTTGAATGCCAAAAATTTATGGAGGGGCTCACGACATGCATTCAAAGGATGACACCCCAGGTTGAGGTGAGAGACCTCATTGTCGAAGAATTGCAATGTTATAGGGAATGGAGGGGTTGGCTCTTTTCTTTAGACCTAGCTATTCAAGGAAGAACCACTCAAACACCAGATATAAAATTTGGAGTCTTTATTTCACATGCATCTTATAATTTGATAAAATATGTTTTAACTTTGCTTTCTAACTCTTCAATATTTTATTTTGCAGAGTCTTGGTGGACAAATTGGGCTGGAAATGCCCCAAATCTCCAAAGACTTTCCCTCTACATATTATGCCAACCTTGTAGCACATCCACTTGTGAGCGCAATTGGAGCTCGTTTGAGGCCATCCACACGAAGAAGAGGAACAAATTTAGCTCGAAAGTGCCTCAATGACCTTGTCTTTGTGCAATACAACCTTCGGCTGTGCACAAGAAGGGTAGAGGACAAATTACAGGATCCCATTGATTTGGATGAGATAGATATTTATAGTGATTGGATAGGATGGGATGAGCAGCCTCCATTGTTTATTGAGGACGAGATTCTTGATTTTGAGAGACGGGCATTGGTGCAGCAGGAGATGTAGGGTTGGATGACATTGATGAGGATGAGGGGGAGTCATTGCCATCTACTTCTAGGATGGAGGTCATGCTACTGCCTTCCATGCCAACCGAGGAGCCACAACCTAGTCCAAGGACTAGAACCTCAACCTCTCCCCTAGTTTTCAGTAGGTTAGGGAAGAGGAAGGTGTAAAATGTTGTATTTATTTTTAGTTTTACTATTTTCATTTTCCAGCTATCTATTGTATCAGGATTTTAGCCATTAGGATTCCACATGAGAAGGCAATTTTGTACTCAATTTGCACTTAAATCAATCGAATTTAATAGAAAACACTTTTGTACTCATTGGATACATCTTGTCATTGAGTTTTTAAAAAAAAAAGCATTTCTAAAGAAATTTAAGTAATTTTTTAAGTTGCTGATTTTTTTTGAGTTTTTGTCGAGTCGAATTTTCTGGGTTTAGCGAATTTTGCCGAGTCCGAGTTTTCCAACTATGCTCCAGAATATATTGAAAACCTAAAAAGTTTCAAAATCTAAAATCTAAAATACTACCAAATATTTAAAAAATCCGACTTTGAGAAACATATAGATCTTTGAGGTCACCATGGAAAATTAGTAGAAAGGTTGAGCAAAAGACAAACTAGAATATTGAGGGCTTTCTATGAACAAAGGCTTTTCATAGGGACTTGTGTGCCTTGAATAGGATGAAATATTCCAAACCAATTTTTTTCCATTTTTTGAATGCAATTACAACATGCAGCCGTTAGGGTTAGCACTTAAAACCAAAGCGATGCAGAATTCAACTCTAACCAAGGATGCGCCAGATGACGGTGAGCATATGGTCAGAGGATTTCAATGCAATGCTGAAAGAGTAACTCTAACCAAGAATGTGCCCAAGGTGGACGAACATATGGTCAGAGGATCCCTACCAACTACTATGCTGAAGTAACTCGACGTCAAGAATGTGCCTCCCAACCCAAGATGGAATTGGAGCTACCATATGACGGAGATGCTAAGTAATTACAATGCTAATTCAAAATGTAAATAGGCGGCAAGCCAGCCTCTTCCACTTATTCAGTGGGTATTACAATGAAGCAAAGGAAGCAAAAGTAAGATTGCTGACAGTACTACTGTTCAGCTTACAATGAATTAGAGAGTGCCTGCCAATAACATAGAATAAGAAGTCTAACAGAGCTGCAATATAGTATAATGTCTCCTCAATGATCACAATGACTTTCAACCCAAACCCAACTCAAATGATAGACTTACACAAGCTGATATGACAGAACAACAACTTAATATGGATAACCAGCAACCCTAGAATCCACTAAAATGCTCACAAATCACTCAATACTTGCCAGAATGACATGAGACTTGATGCAAACGAATGCTAGGATGATGACAATGAAGACTAGACAAAGAAACAACTGACAAAGTGAAGTATTTTTTTTTCTAAACACTTGCCAGGCAAAACAGAATGGTACAGCCTCAAGAAATGTTCTACCAGCAAGATAAAATCCAAGACACCTCTAAAAAATCTGCAACTTGGCATAGAGGGGCGCCCAAGGCTAGCAAATGCATGGGTAAACTACCTAGAACCAAAATAAATTCGCCCAAAGACTTATGAGTATAAACTTCAATCTGCAATACAAAATCAGCAACTCCAGATTATGATTAAAATGCAAGAAACTGAACTACAAATGCAAACAACTTCTACAATGCAAAATCTCACTACAAATCCACTCAACATAAGCAAACTTCTCCACTAGGTGCTATCTCTCAAGCACGAAGTTGAGCCAAGGCTAGGAGGCTTTCATTCCTCGAAGCAGTCCAGCACCATTTCGGCAGCATAACAATATTCAAGACATAAGATGATAAATGAAGTCCCAAGGCTCCCTTTTATAACTTTGAGAAGGCCCTCCAGAAGCTTCTAGAAAACAAACCCTAATTTCAAATTTGAATTGACTCCTTTTCCCTCCAGTTTGGGCGCCCCCTTTCATAATGTTCAATCTTGACTTTATTAAAAATCCCCTCTTCATAAAATGGCATCCCTTTCTCCAAGAAGTATTTTTGACTTTAGACATATCAAAATAATTCCCCATGAGATGACCACCCTCAAAGTCCCCCTTTTTAAAACAACTTAAAGTCATATTACTAGGACAAGGGGTTATTTTATAAAATAAAACATTATTAACTTTAAATGACTTATTTCTCCAAAATGAACCCCTTAAGCCAAAAATCAGAATTACCCAATGAACTGCCAGAAAAGGAAAGCTTGCTGAGCTGATGTTGACTTGACCACTGCTAAAAATAGTAAATTCGGAAAGTTGCTCGGATCAAAGTGCATGCGACACCATTGCGAAGCTTTCTGAAAACCCAGAAAGAATCCGCAATCCAAAATCCCCGACTCCAAGCTGTTGCCGTCATAACTTACTAAAAATAGTAAGTCCGAAAAAGTTGCCCGACGCAGCTGCAAGTCATACCTCTGCGAAGCTCTCTGAAAACCCAGAAGGAATCCAAAATCCAAACAACCAAACTCCAACAAGCAAAACCCTGAATCTTCAAGAGAACCCATCAAACAGCCAGAAACCCTAATTTTGCCACTGACCAGCCAACAACACACTGGGAATCGGCTACCAATCACTGAAAAGTTAAGTGCTAAAAACGGGGACATTACATAGGAGTCATGGAAGAGCCATATAGGATTGGGTCAAAGAGCCACAAATAGTGTCTGCAGAAACGTCAGTAGAGACGGGTTGGTGGTGTATAGACTCCTTTGCTTGTCTTTGTTGCTGGTTGTTGGAATTTTCTTTGGGCAAAAGCAAGTAGAACATGTTGGCGTGACAATTTACACCTCTGGAGTATGAATTGGCCACGAACAACTATGCACAGTGCGTAATGAGTGCTCTTCAAATTAGGAGGGGAAGCTCCCTCTTGTACTGATATGCGTGAAAAAGTAACGTAATGTAACTCCTATCTTTTTGACTCAGCTGGAAGAGGCACAAGGTTAAGGAAACCAAGAACGTTGCAGCTAAGGATTTTCTCTGGTTTTGTAGATCTTTAACTACAACTAAGCTAAATGCTAAACTATCCTATCTCCTCAAGAAACAGAGCATGAGGATTTAGGAGCAGGGAATTGGTTTTACGATAATCTTTAAGTCAGGATTTCCAAGGAGATGACGACACCTATCCGAGGCGTAGGCTGAAAGAAAGATTATTGGCACTACATCAAACAATAAGCTCCACTTCTAAATTCCTAAGGAGATTACAACACCTATCCAAAGTGTAGATATGAAACGAAGCTTATTAAACACAACATAAAATAATAACTGGGACAATAGATTGCATATCGAGACATGCATAATAATAAACAATCAAACCAACCATTATATTTAATCCAAGGTGAACAAGTACCATAATAATAACATTCAGGTAAGGCGGCTCAGCTATTTATTATCATATTAAAAGTTCTTGAACAGATACAAAATAACAATACTACAGGTAAGGTTGCTCAACATGTATGCTATTGCGCGCAAAAGTTCCTAATTACAATGTGAACAGGTACTGAATAACAATACTACAGGTAAGGTTGCTCAGCATGTATGCTACCACGAGTAAAAGTTAATTACAAATGAGCAAAGTGCTCTTATTTATAGACATCAAAGGTGTAGGGAACCCTAAAATCACCTTGAGTCAACTACAATCTTGCAATCATGCAAGATCTTATTGCTAAACCTAAATAAATGAAACTATACAGTTAACTGGAAAACTACCATCAGTTAACCGAAACAAGACTAAACTAAATGGACATGTGCAACATGCACGTCCTTATTGAACTAAATGAGAACTCCAACTGCACATAGATGATTCCAAGACAAACATAGCATGAAATGTGGAACAATGAGTTAACTCAGAAAGAGGCATCGAGTTAATTGCTGTGTCTGATGTCTATCCTGAAAAGGTGGGATGTCTTGATTTGAAGTTCATTGGCCGCGAACTCGAACAAGTAACTCTTCCATGAGGTTGTTGACTGCATCACCATCTAGAGGTCGTCACATGTCTCAACTGTCAATTCACTGCCTATCAGCAATTCAAGAAATCTTGGAAATCTTTGCACACTTAAACTGGAATTTTATTGACTGGTAACTCTGGTGGCTTCGTAATTGGAGTGATGGCCTCTGTTTCCTCTGTAGCTTTACGCTTTTGACGCTTTCCACGTTTTTCTCAATGGAAGAGTGTTACATGACGAAACTGCGAAGTTTGACCGTGAACACACTGGTTGTGAGAAATGTACATGAACTCGCTGCACATGCAAAATTCCAATGGTATCAACCCTCTAACTAGCCTTGGAAGGCTATCAGCTATATGAGGCATGAAACTATGTGGACTTGAGTGACTACGCCTGTCAACCCTCGAATGCACTTGATACAAATCGGTGTTAGCTTTTCTGATGAAGTCGTGAATTAAGACCGATTTGGTCTTGAATTCAATCTGCGTGAACTGCATTTTGAAAAACTCGCTTGTTGATTGTAAACATGACCATGTTCTGACAATTTTCTCTGGAAAGTTGAAATGACTCCTGATGAGGTTGAAAATAGCTTGTTGGGGGACAATTTCTACGAAAAATTCTGAGACGTGGGTTTTGTGCAAAAAATGATTTTAAGCAAACCCACATTGTCAGAAATTCGAAAAAACGCCTTTTAGCTTGACATGCAAAGACTTTTCCGAAAAAAGCAACTAGGGGCAGCAGGGGCAAATTTTCCCGAAAAGTTCTGGAACATGGGTTTTGTGCAGAAGATGATTCTAAGCAAACCCAGATCCTCCGTTTTGAAAAATATTGACTTTTCCTCTACCATGCAAAGGAATTTCCGAAAAGAAAAGTAGAGCTTTGAGGTTTGAAGCTATGAAGAAAATCTTCCTGAAAAATTCTAACACATGGGTTTTGTAGAGAAATCCGTGCACAACAAACCCAGATGATCAAAATTGTCAAAAGTTGCCGAATTCTTGGACATGTGAGAGAAAACCTACGACAAGAATAGAAGAATTTAAGACAGAAGATGGAAGTTTTATGGTTTTGCTTCTGCAAAAATCGCCATGCTTGATTGAAGTCTGTTGATTATTTTGGACCTGTATCTACAAGGAAATCTAAAAAATAACAACTGTGGCGCCTTCAAATCATGCTTGCACAAGAGAAAACTCGCTTACACTCAACCTGCTGTGAGAGAAATGGACGCCTCTTTGCATATTAATAATTTTGAGGTTTAGGCATCATATTTAGGAGATAATCCTAAATTTAAAATGAAATATTCTGATTGGACCCCACTTTGTTTAAAAAAAAACTGACTTTGAGTCAGAAATAGGCTCCACCTCTTTAAATTTCAGTTTAACTCAACATGCGAAGCTGACATTGAGTCTCAAAATAAGCGCCACCTTTAAAATATTGAAGAAATACACCCTTTTGCAAGCAAAAATTGATAAATGAAACTGAAGATTTAATATTATTTATTCAATTAACTGAGTTCCACCTTTTTGGGTCGGATTAAAAATGCATGCTAATTTTGAAAAGTCAAGCTTTGACTTTCCAGGCGCCCTCCTTCAAAACTTGAGATTTTTAGCTAACTTCCTATTTTGTAGCTGCTTGAAAACATCACCATAGCCTCTGTTGAATTCTGTTTTCCGGGTGCCTGGTTGATGACTCCCGTCGACTGGATGCTAGATCCATCATGTAGCTAGAAGAATTCCGCAAAGAATGACTGTATGTGGAGTGTTTGAAAGTGAATTTAAGGCCCTCAAATGCAAGGGCGCCCCTGGCTTGTAGAGGTGCAATTACAATCTTGAGAATGATTTTGCAAATTGCAACTTTCAACTGAACATTGTACTTTGACCCTTGCCACCGGGAGCTGGAATGCTCTGATGCGCACGCCATTGATCTCATCACGACGCTGGAACAACTTGGAAGAGATGTTCCTAGAAGTGACGAAGCATGAAAACTGCTTCTAAGACCTCCAGTAGAAGGGCGACTTTTCCAAGGGAGTATGTAAATTCCATACATAGCCAAGCCATTTTCCTGCTTGTTTTCATTCTTCAGTATTTTCTGCTGATTCTTCACTCACGGGCGTTTGACAAACCTTGAGGCTGACGGTTGGATTCACTGAATAGCTAGGAGGATTCTGCACAGATCTTGTGAAGACAATGGTTGCTAAAAATCTCATCTAGCTGGCCAAAAGGCTAGGCGCCCCTAGCCTATAGAGGTATAG
Organism: Sequoia sempervirens; assembly: GCA_007258455.2. Taxonomy (NCBI): domain Eukaryota; kingdom Viridiplantae; phylum Streptophyta; class Pinopsida; order Cupressales; family Cupressaceae; genus Sequoia; species Sequoia sempervirens. Next base: position 32,711 of record VDFB02352390.1, on the reverse strand, counting down.
TTTGATATTTTCACTTTTATTTTCCTTCCATTTTATGTGCTTGTTGGAACAACTGCCACGGTCACTCAGCACATCTGACAATCTTGCGAACAGATGCATCCCGTAGCTGGACCGAATCAGAAAAGATTCCCTTGAAACAAAATTTGCAAATTCATTCCTCTGACATGCCTAATTCAAGGGTGCCCCTAAGCTACAGGGGGGCAAAAACTGCAAATTTGGCTGTCTCTGTGATGTGTAAATTCTCCGTACCTTCCGCTTCGGCCTTCGTCTGCCGGAGTTCTGCAAGTCGGATGGACTCGCTTGATAGCTTGTCGGAAAACTGACTGAAACCTGGAGAGAAAGAATGTATTTGCAACCAGAAACAACAAAATCTAAGCCTTCAAATTGAAGGGCGCCCTTGTAATGTCCCCTTTCTAGTGGAAGCACTTAAACCTGAATCTTGCATTCAAAGTGTTTCTCAGAGAGACATTAGAAATGTTAGAGATCAATAAATTTCAGTAATAACCACTTTTAAGATCAAAGATGATATAAATATTTTTCAAAGGATTATTCATTTCCTCCTTATCACTCACTATGAATGATTCTTCTATAATATGTCCCATAAGCACATTAGATATTAAACATCTTTCAAGATCCCATAGATGGAATTCTATTATACCATTTAACATCATAGTGAATGAATAGAGTCATTACTATTTATAAGGCTCAATAATTGCAATGATCGTACATCTATATATATGCATTGTATTTGTCAATCATTACACAATATATATCTAAATACATATTCATCAATTATTAACATGTCATTCAATTTCTCATTATATTTTCCCATCAATTAAGTGTATTCATAAATCATAATATACTTAAATATATTATAAGTATTAACTGAGATTTACATTAATAATATACCTAAATCTACTATTCTTACCTTTTTCATACATAAGTGATTATGAACTTTTTATTCAAATATATATGACAATTCTTACTTTCTCATTCCATAACTCTTCCCAAACCTGTTATTTACTTCTCAAGTCCTGTCCATATCTCTTTTTCTGTATATTTCTCCTTGCTGCTATTTTAGTGCAGACTCCTTTCCTTCTCCTCCTTTTCCTTCCTTTTTGCCTTTGAATTATTCTTCTCTTTATACCCACGATGGGCCAAGAGTCATGGCTATTTGTTTGTCAAAGGTCATGATGCTTTGTTTAGTTTAATCGCTGCTCTTGATTTTTATTTTTATTTTGTCTTTACTTAATCTATATTATATTTTATAATTTATATTTGTTTACTATTTCAGTTTGTTTGTTATATTTTATAATTTATATTTATTCATTATTTCTGTCTTCTTATTTATAATGTAGTTATAATATCCATCTTTGATAATTATGATTAAAATAATAGTGGCTAAATGTTTAACTTTATAATTATTTATGATTGTTATAATTGCAATTGACATTCTATTTGTATTTCAATATACTTGGTGTTATTTTGTAATTAAAATATTATTATCTTAATAATTATAATAAGGGTGTTTAAATGACAATTATTTTTATATTTTATATTATATGTTTTTTAGAATATATTTGTTATTATTTACAATATTATATTTGGTGATTTAATTATAATATTACCTTGTGATAATCATAATTAAATTACTAATGTCTAGAATTTTAATATGTATTTTATTTTTATATTTTAATGTTGCAATTTGGGGGACATGACAGCCCTTGGGTTATAGGGGTGCAGATTTGCTTTGGACTTGATACTTTACTCCATTTCGTATTCTGCGAACACTGTGTTGGCTGCTGAGTTGACCATGTAGAGGCATTACTATTGTTGACGCGTGTGTGTGACTGTATTTCACCATTTTCACATGTACGGATACTGTAAAGTTGATTTGCACGTTGATTGCGCAAGCATCTTCCACGTAGCAAGGCATAGTGTTTCCAGACTTGAATATTTTTTGCTTTTTTCACCATGTGAAAAATCCCCTCCGTCGTGAAGCATTTTTCATCATAGAATGTTATGCTTTGAGTTTCTGGCTTAGATTTTGACATCTGGTACTGGCCAACTGCCATTGATGACTTCGGAGGTCCTAACTTTTCTCCTGAAAAAGTGAAAACTACCCACCAGGCTTAAGCTGACTTTTAATTGAAACTGGCTTCACCACTGTGATCGTGATGTGAAATAAGCCAATCAAAATTAATTTCAGCCAATTCTGACAAGTTTCAATTTTTAGGTTTTTGACCTAAAAATATGTTGGGTGAAAATTATGTAATCAACTCTCGACAGATTACACAACTTGGACTTCAGCCACAACTATGTGAGATATGAATCTCTCCTCTCGGAAAGGGGAGGCGCCCTTCTTACTGCTAAGAGAAACAATAGTAAATCACAAAAAAGTAATTACACAATGTACACGAAATTCACGGAGTGGGGGGGTGTGTTACATTCATCCTTCTCTCTTTTTTCAGAGAAGATGTTTACAATGCTTCACGTGTTGGAAGTTCCGAATTCTTGATAACTAGAAACGAACAACTAGCAGTAATGCCAATATCTCTATATCAAAGCCGGGCGTAGAGATACCAGAAGTAATTAACAACAAACAAAAGAAAATAAAAGAAAGCTCACGAAGGCACAAAGTCATTCCGTAGCTTTATCAATGTTGGATCTGCATAAACGTACCGTTTGCTACGTTAGAAGCACAAAGTCTTCTTAGACGCAACAATTCTTCAAACAGCATGAACGATTACAAGCACAAAGTCTTGTAGATCATCCAACAAGAGTGTCAATAGCACGAACGATTACAAGCACAAAGTCTTGTAGATCCTTCGACAAAGTATCCAAGAGAATGAATAATTATAAGCACAAAGTCTTATAGATTATCCAACAAGAACATGCAAGAGTATAAATGATTATAAGCGCAAAGTCTTATAGATCACTCAACCAATGATAAACAAAATAACAAATGCAATCTAAATAATAGATGTAACACAAAGTTTACATCAACCACTTAGAGTCTTTCAGATTCCTCGAACTAATCACTACCAAATCAAATCAACTTACAAAAGTATTGAATCCAACGCAAAGTCTGGCTTGCAATCCTTTTCTTTATTGATTGAATCTCATTCACAAAGTATGAACGCAAAGTTTCACAAGTTTGCTTACAAAAGGGCAGCACTTCGTTGCAAAAGACTAAAAGATAATATTACAATGAAAATCCCTCACATTATATAGAAAGAGGGATGAGCAAAAGAAGGAAAGAGATTGAGAAAATCAGGGAGAGTTAGGTGAGCGATTTTAGGAAATCTCACATAACTTGACCAAAGTCAAAGTGTAATTTGTTTTGAAAATATTACATCTTTGGACTTGGTGTAATTACAATTTACAAAATGACATTCAAAATGTCGAAATATTACAAGATGCATAAAGGGATGCACCGAAATGTCTACTTATGGAGAATAGGGGGCCGCTTCACGCCTCTTTGCATTGGGCTAAGTCTTCAAATTTCCTCCTAGTCTCTTGCACGAACTTCTCATCTGGACCAACGGTGTAATCCACAATGGTGTGAATTCTCGTGATCGATCTCATGGCAGATGAGTGAACCTTTTTGCACCTGTCAAGATGCGTCTTCAGGTTGTCCAATGTGAGCCTTGTATCACAAATGATGTTCAGCGAAGCTTCTGAGAAGTCTGAACTGTCGATCAAATTCGTGATGGCTTCCTTGAAGATCAGGGATATTTCTGCGGCCGGTAGGAAGATACGATTGTCCTCAAGAAGTTGACCAGGCAACTCTCTGATACTTTTGTCAAGAATGTTGCGATGCCCGTCGACATCTTCCTGTACTTGGTGAAGATCTTCAATGAGAGATTGAACCACTTGAATCCTGTGTTTCAGTGATTCTCTTACCTCTACAAACTTTTCTTTGTCAGGAATTACCCCAACCTCCACCAATTTGCTGAGCTTTACCTGTTTCATTTCCGACCATGACAACAGGCATTTTTCCATGTCTCTGCGCTCCTGGGAAAGTACGCTCTTTTCTTTGTCAAGCTGTGGTGAGCTTAGCCAACATGGTGGTTTTCTCATCCGCAGCCAAAATTATCTGAGATCCGTGTTCAATGATCTTTTCAACAAAGTCATACAACACTCTGCCTTTGGAGGCGAATTTCTCAGCTTTCTTGACAGCTGGGTCTTCAATACTTACCACTGTCAGCGGTTGTGCATTGCTTGGAGAACCGGCAAGTCTCTTTACAACAGTGGCATAATGCTCTGCCCTCTGTTTGTACATGTTACGAGATTGCTCAACTTTGTCCAGCCTTCCTGCCAAGATATCAAAAGTGACTTGGCATCTGCTTTTGCACTTCGTTGGTAACCTTGCCAGGCTGGACCTTTGTCAGCATTAACCAGTCCTCCATATTGACATCACCTTCTTGATTAGGTAGCGAATTTCAGCATGCAATGGCGGACTATCAACATTCAGCCTCGAGTATACTTTTGCCTTCTTCTTCCCTTTGGCCTTTGGAAGAACTATCTCTTCAAAGGTCGAGCTCCTCTAAATGTTTGCTTTTTGCAGCCGACACTTGAGATATTAGCCAAGGAGGAAGAAAAAGTGTGAACCGGATTTCTTGTCAAGTCGTTAAGCCCATTGCCACCTCTGAAGTTATTGTCACATCTGAACTCACCATTGGTATTGTGACAATTGGAGAAGTGTTTGTCATCATTGCTCCTGTAGTTGACACATTGAGTTGATCACGCATTGACTCATTCATGAAACGATTGAATTCGTTCTCAGAAGTGATATCATACGTTGGCGAAGACAAGCTAGGAATAGACGATGGTGGGCTTGACAGTATATCAACCGTATGGATGCTTGTCACTGAAGGAGTATCAAGCTGGGTTGATGCTGCAGGGATAGGGGATATCTCGGCTGCAGGAATGCTTGTGGTAGGAATAGGTGACGAGGGAACAGGAGGGGGAGTTCTTGACTCAAGAGGGGTATGAGGAATGCTTGAAGTCACCGGCGATGATGTTCTGTGGATTTCCTCAACTACGTTCTCGGGAGTAGTAGTTATTTCTTCATCATGCTCGGGTTCCTGTTGATCACCCTCTTGTCTCTCTGATTCTGGCTCACCTTCGAAGTCACCTTCAGATCCTTCTTCAGAATCTTCATCAGACTCTTGCCCGCTTTCAGAAACCTCTTCGGCATCGGAGTCTGCTTCTGCTGAATCTTCATCTTCAGCGGATTGGTCGCTTGAATTATCTTCTTCATCGGAATCTACCTCCTCTAGAATGGGCTTTTTACCCTTTGAACGAGATGGATGAGATTCCGGCTTCTCTGTCTCTTGGACAGCCTGGGTATCTTTCTTGCCAACAGTGAACTTGATCCTTGGACCTCTTCGTGAAGAAGTTGGAACGGCCGTTGATTTGTTTTTGTCGCGGAGTTCTTGCTGTTGGCGTGCTTCTGCCTCGGACTCTTCTCCTTCTGAGTCTGTCCTGAAACTTTTCATCGTATGACCATGTTTGTGTAACCATTCTTCTGTGTTGGCTAGGATCGGCCTCAGCCTTTCTCTCATGCTGGTGACCTCTTTCCTAGACCACTGTATCGCAGGCAACGGCCTCTTAGCAATGCCTTGCTCATCATAGACATCGTTCATGATATCACCTGGATCCTTAAAATCCTCTGGTAGGTCAGCGATACCAAGATCTCTGATTTGTTGAACTGTCAATCTGCAATAGTCCATTTTGCGAATGGCTTCTTCATCTCTGCAATCTGCCCAGATGTCTTCAAAATGGTACCTGTGTTGGTGACCCTTTTGCAACTTCTTTTCGGCATCTCATTAGTCAAAATCAAACCTATATACAGCCCAGGTTTTGATGGTCATGATCTACATCTCAGCATAGACAGACTTAGCTTTTTGTGCAGTTTGGATAGTATATCTGCCGATGGTCAGTGGGAACTTGAATCCGCGCTTGTGGTTGCTTCTTCGTTCTTTCTGCACTGACATCAGCTGTCTGCATGTTTCCATGAGAACCCACTTATCCGAAGGATAACGTGGTAGCATGTAGGGACAACCGGTGTAACAACCTACTCTCAAGTAAGTAAACGTTGGGAATTGAAGAAAAATACATCCAACTTTACTTACCACCTTATAAGCCTCATGAGACACTCTTCTTCTTTCCAGAGCTGGATCAAAGTTGAAGAGTAAGGGCGCAAAGAAAGCATCAGTGACCCGTCTGAAATGATGAAAGCTCTCCTTTAGCTCCAACTGATAGAAATATCTGTACACAGGCACCATCATTCGATTCCCCTTTGTAGATAGACCTGGGAATTGTCTCATCGACTCGCTGCGTACGCAATTAAGAAGTCATGTGAACTTCAATGTAGAAGGAGCATTGATCGAAGCTGTTAAATTGCATCTCATCAGTTTGTTTACCCCAGTCAATATGCACCTTCTGCCTTCTTATAATCCTGATGTATTCATACATCCAGTCGTGAAAGGTGGATGATTCCGGCAAACCCTTCACTCTGCTCAGAAACGTGATCATATCCTTGACGTCATCTTTGAAGTCACTTCTCAGGAGTCCTTTTGGCCATCTAGAAACAGACGATCTAGGCTTTTTGAGCCATTGAGTATTTATCAACTGTTTGGCTTTATTGGGATCAGCATCAAAGATCTCCTGTGCTTTTGATATAGAAATGTCAATATATTTCTCCATGTGAGGAACCTTGAAGACGATGTCAAAGAAATCGGGGTTGAGTCTCAGAATCTCGTGCCCGGAAGAGTCGATCACACTTCTGCTTTCTCGGATGTAATGAGACGCAATTTGAAGAACAAACTCAGTATTGTGCGCAGCTGTGGGGAACATCGCCACCAAGTGGAGATTGCTGTGTACGATTGCCCTCATCGAATCAGGGAGAGGCTTCGTCTCTGTCAACTTTGCGAAGTCAACCAAGTCTTGATGGCCAACTTCTGTATCCTTTATTTCTTCAACTTTCGAAAGCACCATAGTTGGCGGATAGACGCCTTGATATTTGTACTTCATCTTGCTTTTTGCTTTCGAAGAAGAAGGAGGCTTCGTAGCAGTCATCAAAAGAAACTGGCACACTGAGCACTCTTGACTTGACGATCTCTGAGAGTAGACTGCAATTCGTCTAGCCAGAACAAACACCAATTGTTAGGAAACATGGGAAAGCGTGAAATGAGCACGAGGGTGGGAAAAGCATGGAGCAGATGGCAAGGCACGCAAAACGATGCACGAATGCGGAAAAATGAAGCTCAGGGATGCACTGGTCAAAAATGAAGTTCATTTGGAAAGGTCTGGGAAAAGCCTGCAAAAAGTGTAAGGGCGCTAAAATTCAGCGCCCTTACATTCTGAGAAAATTGCTTTTGGTGTAAGGGCGCTAAATTTTAGCGCACTTACACTTTTCCAGTGTTAGGCAAATTTCTGACATTCTCAAGATGTCATAACGCGGAAATTTAGCGCTTTAGCTTTTGAGAGATGAATTTGATGCAAGGGCGCTAAATTTTAGCGCCCTTACATCTTACAGTGTTAGGCAGTTTTGAGGTATCTTCAAAATGTCATAGCGCGGAAATTTAGCGCTTTTGCAATTCTGGCGTTTCTTGAAGATGTAAATGCAATGAGGAATGGCGAAGGCGCTCAAGCTTCAGCAAAGGCAATGTTTGGTTAACTTTGAAATGTCATTCGAAACCATCTCCATTCCATTACATTTTCATTCAAAGGTCAAAGGAATTCTTTTTTACAATGGCGAATCTTTCCAATGTTTTCCAAAACGAATGAAGAACTTCTAACAAAGATACCTTAACACAAGCATGGCGGGTGGATAGAAATTCTCAAGTGATATTGCGCAGAGGAGAAAGGTAGGAAGAAACGCGTATGAAAGACAAGAGAAGAAACGCGTATGGGTAGGGTAAGAAGAAGGAATGAGCATCGAAATGAACACACACAGAGGAGAAAGGTGCATAATGAATGAGGGTTCCAACGCGTATGAAGGAGAAGGAGGACGCGAATGGAAAGAACAAAAAACAAACGTAATGAAAAAAAACGCGAATGTAAGAAACCAAAACGCGTATGAAAGACATGAACATATACAAATGAAAATACAAAGAACCAAAAGAAAGTCTTACCAGGGCAAAACGCAAATCTTGCTGAAGAGATGAATGGCGGAAACCTTCCAAAACGCGAATTTGCAGTTCAAGTGTAATTCGCCCAGCAAGAGAGAGACAAAAGAAATAAAATATAAACAACAAAAGTGGCGAATTCATTCACTTAACTTGCAAATGAAAATTAAAAACCTAACTCAAGTCGTGCAATAAATTTATAGGCAACGGTGCGGCACTCCATTGACTAAAACAGAAATCATGAAGAAATGTACCGCATAAAAGCAGGTCGAAGAAAATGTAACGGCCAAAATTTATACCCCGTATTTTGAAATTCAATGATGTAGGGGGCGCCAAATTTTAGCTCTTTACATTTTGCCTTAGTCAAAAATTGAATTTCCCCGGCAGAGCCGCACTTTTTCAGCTGGCACGTGATCTTCCGCACTCTGCGCAAGAACGCTGGAAACGCCGTGGAAAAGACCTGCTCGGGCTGGGTCTTTATGAAAGCTAATATGGGGAATGCCTCAACTGACTATTCGAGACTTAAATCGCATTTCGAGGTGGCTCTCAAAATCAATTCATATAAAGCAGAGACTTTGAACTTCATAATTAATCCTAGGAAACAGATAAGTTTCAGAGGGGGTTATCCGTGAATGAGTAATCGCTAGGATTCCCAAGTGGATAACAAATACACACCTTCTAACCACATTCTCTTTCTTTCTTTTATATATTTGATTTAATTCCCAACTCTTAGTGTTTGTTGTATATAACATAGATCCAAAATTATTTATTTTACTATTATATTGAAAAACGAATTTAGATTTGGTTGAAGTATGGTAAAAACATTTAAAATTAAAGTAAATCATATTGAAATTAAGATTAGGTTTGGTTTATCTTTCACTTCACATCTTCAAACCCACATTTCACATTTTAACATCAACCCTTTTTTCTTACAATTATTTATCACAACAAAAATTAATTTTTGAAACAAAGTAAAATCTTCTAACATAACCATAAATCAATCCCAAAAATATAAATTACTTTTAACACATTTTACATCACTACAAGCTAAACCCATGTGAACATCTACTCCTAAAAAGAAAAAATAATAAAATCAAAGGGGCTAACCTATATACCAATTTTAGAAGGATGAAACCAATAAAATAATAAATACCCTTGCCTATTCTAGCCACCTATCTCTTTCTTCCTTTCCATGAATTTTTATCCTTCCAATCTAGAAATGCTAATAAAATTGTTTTTTTCCTCTTAAAATTGCCTTAAAACAATTGGTTTAAGTGTGATTCTAGTACTTTTAAACTTTCATGCATAAATTTTAAATATGGCATTACCATTCATGACCCATGCAACTTCTAAATCCTTAAAAAATAAATACAACATACCCTTTCTCCACCCTAATCCTTCTTTCATCCTCAAGCATAAAATTTGTTATTACAATCAACAATAAAGTTTTTGATGTGAAATTCCTTAATGTTGTGCTCATATGGGCTTTAATTTCTTTTATATATGTGTATATATATGCATGTGTGTAAGATATGTATATAGGTAGATATGTATACATAAATGTATGTACATAATATCTACATGTACATTTAGATATATACTTAACTTGATATGAGTATATGCATATGCTTGTGTGTGCATACACACATACACATGCACATACATACATATATACATATGTGAGTTTTTGTTTGAAAAAAATGAAGGATTTGTAAGGGATGTCTATTTGCATAATATATATTTTCTATCAATTCCCCATATGGCCACAAAGATAAACTAAAGATAAATTATTTATATTACGATAGTGAATTCACAACTTTTTATGTCACTGTGACCAACTTGATGATTGACTTGGCCTTCATAACAAGACAAATTCTTTCAAAATGGTATCATCTAATAGTTATGTATAGTGCCTAATGTTATTATAATCATGATAACAACACATAATATAAATATATATATACTATGGTCAATATTATAATACAACACACAACACTTACATGATGAAGGATACGAGAATCCACAATGAGTGGTGTTGCTATAGATATTGCTAGTCTCACAAAATTATACCAGGTCAAAGTACACTTCATCAACCACACAAAAATGTCTCACTAAATAAATATGTGTCATATATGACTAAACCTACTTATACAATAAAAAACTAAAAATTTACACCTTAAAAAAATTAATAACACTTAATAACACAAAATAATTAAACACAAACATACAATCCTAAAACAAATATAATTAAATTTTAAACACAAAAATAAACAACATAACTAACACCTAATAATTTCCTAAAAAAATTGGTTGCCTATAAATCCCCAATCTTCTCACTTGCCTCCCCATAATACCCCTTTTCCTTTTAAATTAATATCACTGTAAGTCAAGAAAAAACCAAAAAATAAAAAACAAATCCTTATCATAGCATGCACATATAATGTTTAAAAACTATGAAAACTCATTTATCTCTTGACCAAAAATAGGGTAGCACCCAACTAATTAATAATATTACCCATCTATTTTAAAAACTCCATATTAGCTTATAGAATATTTGTAAAATTGGCAGCCTGAAAACTATTATATCTTAAATGTCAAATCCATAATCATGCTCTCTTAAATGTCAAATCCATAATCATGCTCTAAATAATTAAACACACGTGGTTCCCACTATTGCACATCTTGCCTGTTATGTTTGGACAATGAACATATATACTATTTCTTTCATAAACTTTAGTTGCAAAAGTTTTTGTACCAATATATTATATCATTGTGGAGTAGGAAACAATGACAAATAATGGAATTTTTTTCTAAATAAATGATTCATGATGACATGTTATATATAGAGATCAATGCCTTTACAAATCAATAGTAACAAATAGGAGGTCTAAACAAATAATATTACTGGTACTTATAAAGTGAAAGTTGATAAGATGGAAGGAGAATGGCCCCACTATTTGTGTATGACAGTTGTTTTTGTTTTCACTTATATTCTCTAATTATATATAGAGAACCAATTTAACATTTTTGTAATAAGACACATAAATTTAGATCATAATTTAAATGTGGTATCCTCAAAATCTAATTTATTTTGGCAATCTGATTTAAAGGAAGGGTTTACATTAATGTTTCTTTAGTTAAAATGGGCTCTTGATCTATTGGTGAAGTTGAATGGTTCTTAATGAGCCCACCAGGGATCAAGTCTTGTTGAGTGCAAGACTCCAACATCATAAGGGATGAGGTTGGGATCATGCCTCAGGCGAATTTGGTGGAATGGATACCCCTCAGTCCTTGGCTCTTAGCTGAAGAGGGCGGAATGGATACCCCTCGGTCCTTGGCTCTTAGCCAAAGAGGGTGGAATGGATACCCCTCGGTCCTTGACTCTTAGCCGTAGAGATTCAGCCCAAGAAGATTCGTGCTCCCGTATCACATAATTACAAGTAATTTGAGAATGACCTCCATAAAAATAAATAAAAAAATTAAAAAATTTAGAATTATATATTTCACTAAAATAGTGAAAGACAAATTCTACTTTAATCAGTAATAAATTTATTCAATACTATTCAACTCATTCCTAAAATTTAAATTGTATTTTACATAAAAATTGCAAAAATACAAGCGTAGGGCCAGCAAATGTGGGCCCTTATAAAAGCATCTCAACTTTTGCATGTTCCAACAACGCATCAAAATTGGTTGCATAATGGACTTGTCTCCTTGTAAAAGTGGCACTCATTTTGTCAAAATTAGTGTGGAATTTTAAGTGACTATAGATGCATGCGAAGAGACTTTAGTAGTTGACTTGACAAATTGCCTCTCTTTTTTAATTAGTAAATATGTATTTATTATTTAATAATTTTCTTTGGTTAAAAAACACTACAAAGGAGGTGGCAAATACATTAGGATTAAGAAGTTAAAATATGGCAAATAATTAGTCTTTTTTTTTTTGGGTTTGGTAGGGTGTGTCTTTTTGTCATCCATTTTTTTATTAATAGTGTATTATGATTTTTTAATTATTAAAAATAGTAGAGATTTTATTTCAAATTTATAAAAAAGATGAGTTAATTAGGATTATTATCAATCAAATGAGTTTAGAGAGAAAAAGTGAAAGGAAAATAATAGGGATAATTAAAATGTATACACAATATGATTAGTATAAAATTCCAAATATTTAAATAACATTGTGAATTAGTTTAAGAAAAGATTTTTTTTAATAATGCCTAGATTATCATTTATAAAATAGTGTTACACATATTCACAAAAAAAATATGGGTGAAAAAGTTATATTGCTGGAGTCCATCCATCAAGGTTAACAAGATCTAATACCAATTATGTGAACCATGTCTGCTAGGATGGTTGACATAACCAAATCAAAAATTTCACAATCCTAAGTGGAAAGATAAACTTTATACTTGGCTTCATTCTAAGATAAAATATTCTTGGTAACCTTTAAGACATGAATGATCTATTGGTACATAGAGCCAACCCTACCACTAAGTGGAGATTAATCCCAACCCAATAAAATCATGAGGGAGATAATAGTACTTTCAAGACACCCAATGGAAACCATGATGATTTTATAAGGAAGACCAAATAAAATTCCAAATAATATTTTATAATTATAAATAAAAGGCTTTAGAGGGAACAAGCATACAAAAATACTAAAAATGAGTGGCAATAAGAATCATTAAACATGGATGTTTATGTTGTCATTTTTTGTGAAGGCTAACCCTTGTTGTAGGTCTCCAAGCAATCCAAACAATTCGAACGAACAAGATCCAAGACCTTGAAGTGATGTGCATGACTTTAGTCCTTCAAGGAAGTCATTGCAAGGTGGTGAGTTGTAGCTCTTTGTCTATTCATCATTCCTTCATATCATTAACATGTTGTCATTATGGAAGTGGAAACACTAACAAGAGGTTTGACTAAGGAAATCCCCCAAATGACACAATATTTCTTTTCTCTTTGAATGTGAAAATTTTAGGTTTGGAGAGGATTGAAGGAATAATGGAGATCATTTATTCATTGTTGCATTCAAAGCTCTACACCTTGTCAACTCACAAAAACTCACCTAAAAATCATCCAATATGTTTGCAAGCGAAAATATGGATTGTAGATTTGACATCAGAGGACCATAAAAATAGGACAAAAGAGGCATACAAGGACTAAGACACCCTTGGGCGCCATTTTTCTCATATTCAGACCAACACCAAAATTTTAGGACAGGTACACAACACTCTTCACTTCCTAGATCTTCCTAGAAATCTCTGTCACAATATGTAAATTGTTGAAATCTTGCAATTTCCACATTTGGACATATAGTCTAATTAGGTTAATCAAGGAAAATCAATTCCAATTCATTCCAATACCCTAAAAGATGTAGATCTAGGTGTGATTGGCTCATCTTCATGGTTGAAAGTCAATCTAAACACCTTGTTGATCTCCATCTTAATGAAACATTAGAACAAGACCCTAAACCCCAAAATTTGAGTCCTAGATTTTAGACATTAAACCTAGGGTTCTATTTTTCTTTGTTTTATTTTGGTGAACTTGACATGTTAACATTATATACCTTCTAAAACTCACCCTAGATCTAATTTTTATATTGTAGTTTTGCATTTATCTTTTAGGGTTTCATTTTGCATCACAAAAAGACATAAAAATTCAAAAAAATGCATATCATATTGCATCATAGGTTGCATTAGGGTTTATTTAAGCCATTTAGGTCAAATCTACATTTAAAATTGCATTCATAATTGAAACTTGTTATTCAAACATTGTTACACATTTGCATTTGAGTCACATTATCTTAAATTGAGAAAATTCTAGAGATATATTGACTTTTAAAACTATTTACACATAGAAACAAATCCTTAAAACAACCTAATAAAAATTCAAATTTTTAGTTTTCGGAAGCCCTATCAAGGACATAGATGCCCTTGGGTGCCTCTGTCTTGCTACACTTGGATCAACAAACTTTTGCACATTTATCTGTCTCTATGTCTTTAGTCTGTCTCTGCTTGTAGATATTTGACTTGGAGTTCTTAATTGCATTCATTTAGGCATCTTTCATATAGCTCAAAAAGTGACAAAAGTGCATTGTTTAGTTTCAAAATTGCATAAAAATCATCATTTTCATACTTTTTCATCTTAGAATCAGTCAATTATTACAATTTTAAATCTAGAAATTGCATTCAAAATTATCAAAATATTTTCAACATTGTTGCATGTATTTACATTTTAAACCTCATTGGCATAAATTGATCAACTTTTGGAAAAATATTCACTTTCAAACTTTCTCACAACCAAATCTAAAACCCTACATCATATCATACACAGTCAAACTTTGAAATTCCTAACACCTTTTCTAGGACATAAGCACCCTTGGGCAACTCTGTGTAATGTGTCATTCCTAAATAACACCAAATAAATCATTTATGACATTATGAATATTAAAATTCAAGACATAAAATGAATAGCTATTTTCTATCATAGCACCACATGTCAAATATTGAATTATATTTATTTCCAAATATCAAAATTTCAAGTTACATAGTTTGACTAGGCTAACATTGCCACTTAGTCAACTTCAAATTATACATCATGTAGTACAAAGTACAATAATCAAAGATGAAATTCCCTATGATTTCTCTTCAAAACTCATTGCTACTTGTGGAAAAGAACATGGTTCAGGCACTTTTCCAACCAACCATGAAGCTATGCTTCCCCAAAATTCTTCCTAACTTGAAGAATACCCGACCTTGCATGAAATATTTAGCAAGAGAAAATGACATGCAAGGTGGAATCTGGTGTGTACCTAACATAACTACAAGCATTTCTAAACAAAATCAAAACATGCAAGATCAATGTTAGGAAATGGAAGAGAGTTGCATCATAAGATTAGTCCATTCAATTTTATGGGCTACAAATGCTTGGCCAAGCATATGTTGTATACAACTACAAAATGATAGATTTTGGAAAAACCAAAACCAATACTCTCTGTTATTTCACTTTTGACACCCATCCCGAAAGGCAACCTTCTACATACTTAAGGAAACACCCTTCCCTTCTAAACATTTAGTTTGCAATCTTACAATTTGGTTTACAATAGGTTATCCTATCCAACCTTCTTGTAATAATAAATTAGAAAAATTCTACAAGCACAATCTGCATATGTTTCACTCAAGAAATCTCAAATTTCATCAGATTCTTGCAAGATAAATAACTAAATTTAATGTTGGTCGATACTTTATGCAATAGTCATTCAATCATTTAAACATGACCTATATGCAAAAATTAAATGAAATGTTTGTGCACAACACATTATTCAACATACTAATACAATGATTCCTTTTTGTATCATTCATGGAATAATCATACAATTTCCAAAATAATATAAGCTATTAAAAGAAGGTATATCGCATGTATATGTACATTCATAATTGGTTTATGTATATACACATATATGACCTTCAATTATAGTATAAAAGTATGCATATAAATTCTTTATTTGAACAAAATTGTTTCATTTTCCACACAAAACCATATATTTCAGTGTCCATATAATGAGCACAAAAAGATAAGAAATTTCTTTAATTCATTTAATACATTCTTTCCCTTTAATATGATATGTCTATTATTTTCAAAAATTTCAGTCATTCATTTGAAATAATTTAATTAAGAACCTTTATGATTCTAACATTAATCTATTTTACAATGATGGTTTTAAATCCCTGTTACATGAGAGTCGGTGGTTCATGGGAAATGTTTAATGTGGAGATTTCACTATCCTCATCTGATAAACGTGGATGCACATTCTGAAAACAACCCACTAATGGTTCACATTGTTAACACCATTGGTGTGAATAACACTTACATGCCCTCCACTTAACAGAGGTTTGAGGAAATGATACAACAAAATGGGTCGATCCCTAAACCAAAGGAGGGTCGAACTTCTCTAACATTTCTTTTAACGTGAGAGGTAGTCTAAAAAAGAACATGTACATATGTGGAAGATCAACTTCCAAAAGAATACAAAAAATAGCATTATTATAGATCAGTATTCTACTAACATAGGGTGGCAAAATCTGCATCATACATGCCTCCATCGTGATGTAGATTCAAGGTGGGTTTCACTGGCTTATGAAGCTGAGACTAGGCTAAGAGCTCGTGGCCTTTAGGAGCCATAAGGAATGAAAAGCATCGATGACAATATATTTCTGCACACCTTCAGACTATGAAGGTAGGAATTAAGTCATGAAGTCTCATGTGACTCCAAATGTGGGTTTATCCTTGCAGATTACCCACAAAATGGTTTGGTTCTATGAGGTCAAATACCTACCTTGATCGTGATGGTCGATACAAACACTGGTAACAATCGTTGTTAAGATATATTCATGGCTTTGGTGGTGGTTGATACTCAATGGAGAGGTGGGTTCTATGTTGCAAGCCAAATACACAATGATTACATATAGATTCCTTAATATTAAGAGATGAGGTTGTTATGATTCAACAACATTGAAGCAATAAACACTAATAATTATATGTAGATTAAATAACCCATAAATAATAATCAAGAATAACACAAAAGAGATCAACACAAAAATTTAATGTGGTTCACCCAATAAGGGCTACATCCACAGAAACTCAACCACCCAATGATTTTATTATCCAGTGCAAAACAAACTACAATATCACAAATTACACACACTGCAACTTACATCCCAGCCGCTTATAACAAGCTTTTTGGAAGTTTCCAAAATTAGGGTTTTACAAAGTCATTTTTTCATTTGACGTGTCAGCGGGAAAACCTTGATGTGTTAATGGGAAAATACCTTGACATTACAAGTGTATAGTATTTGCATGATCAGTCGCCACATACCAATAGAGGTGCGATGGCCAAAGGACTCAAGTCAGTCCTTCATCACATGGTTAAACAAAAGAAAATTTAAAGGACAACAAATACATTGGTAATGCATATAGATGGTCCTTTCAAGAAGGCCGATAAGAGGCAACATGCAAGGTTACTAAACTCACCTCAATATTGCTAACATAACAATAAAGACTCTGTTTAACAGAGCAAATAGACATTGAAATAACATAGTGATCAAAAATTAAATTGAGGTAGAGGGTGTAAGAAAGAAATCGGTCCCATCATAAGGCCATCGATAACAAGTAAAGAGACTTGCATGAACAACATAAAGAAAATGAATCGTTTCATTTAGCTTATTCTGTTAATACAAAGTTTAGACAATAAAATAAGAGATAACATAAGCCTTCGATGCTTTACAAAATATTTTAAATAAACCATACCTTTGATTTTTCTCAATCGATCATTTTTCAGGAAGGCAAGATGTTGGAAACAAGGAGATTTCTTTCCCTAAGTGGTTTTTCCTTTTTCCTATCTTTTTTGCTTTTCCTGGGCGAAAATATTCTTCTCTTCAATTGTGCTATCTTACCTTGTTTTTAAGTGATTTCTTTCATATAAAAAAGAATACATTTTTTCATGCTAAAATTGGAGTGTTTTCCCAGTTGTTAACCACCCCTATCTTGCAAATTAAAGCTTTTTCAGAGGTCATGGGTGGTCCCCTCAAAAAAATTCCATTCTTTCTAATTTGAAAGTAGAGCATACCATGAATTCCCATCGTGGTATTTAATTCTGAAAATAATTTCAAATAAAGTCTTTCATTTTCATTTTTACATGCTCATATTTATATATATATATATATTACATATTTTCTTACATAGATACATAGATACATAGATACATATATATGTGTGTGTGTGTGTGTGTGCGTGTGTATGTATGTATGTATAATTATATATATGCATGTATATATACAGATACACATACATATGTTTATATATGTATATATATTCTTACATGTTGATATTCCTCTATAAGGTAGAGGGAGAAGCATCATGTTCTTTCAATTTTAATAGTATATTTTAAAATTCAGAAGTCTACTCAACCTAATTACTTGTATGTATGTATCTATATACATTCTCATATTACATATTCATCCTTTCTTTTGAATGATAAACAAAAATAGACAAGGTATAACAAATGAACAAATAGTTGTTTTCCATTAGTTAACCTATTTAATCATTGAAAATTTTTTCCTTGTCTTACAAGTAAACACATACATTCACATTAAATTCATATTTCAAATGCAATTACTATGAACTTTTTTAGTGGTGTGTGCGATCTAGATTCCAACAAGCTTACTGATCGTCATTCGGCTAAATACTCCTACCTCAACCATGTTCTCGTTCTTCAAACTGTTCCTACATTCACACACACTTTCACTTGCAAATTTTCATCAATAACATTTAATCAATGCTCAAAATGATTTCATTACTTCATAATAACATTCATTCTTCACGTTGAATCATAAATTTTACATGGATAAACATTTTCAAATGTTGTTAAAATCTTAAATTTATCACAAGTCAAAAATTGATAAATTTCATTTTCCAAAATATTTGAATAATTTAACATTATTAAATGTAAAAAAAAATTGAGATGTGACATCCTTCCCCACTAGGAAGAGACATTGTCCCTGTTAGAATTGTAAAATTTTGAAAATTTCATGGCTGTACATACTCGTTAGTTCCCAAAAATGCCCATACCATGAGTACAAGAATCCACTTTGCATATCATGTTTTCCCATGCTTTAGTTTGTTTTCATCATTTGGTCCCATAGAATTCACCTGGCCCTGAGCATTTGAATGTGTAAACCATATTAGTGTAACATGATGCAGGTTTCCCCGATCCTTGAAGCATTTTATACTAATGTATGTCTTTTTGCAGTCTATCAGCAAGACATCAGGAATGTCTTACCGATGAGATTTCAATTGAGGATTCATATCGGAAAGAGGCAATGCACAATCTCAGTAACCAGAGGATCCTATCGGCGAGACACCAATCATTAGGATAAGTCATATCGAGCTCATGTGTGTCTTACTGACTGAAGCACAGAGAACATATCACCCAAACAAGTGCCATTAGAGTGAAGTCTTGTAGTATTCATCCGGTCTCGCCGATAAAGCAAAGGTGGGTTCTATCATTGTCATCGAGATGAAGTCAGGGAGTCTTACCGACCCCTGTGTCACAATGACAAGTCTTGTATTGGTAAAGACTTGGCGACACATTTGGAGGAATTGGTCATCGGCGAGACAAGCTTCGTCAGAGAGACTCAAGGCATCGGTGGAACTACATGATGTCTTCACGGGTGTCTGATGAACATTGGTAAAGGCCCGAACAAATGGATCGCCGCACATGTGAATGCGAAAGGATGCATCCTTTCAAATGACTGATATATAAATACTCATTTTTTGACAGCACAGAGAGAGATAGGGAGTAAAAAATATAGTAGGATACAAAATGTTTACAATTTTGATACTATGATGCATGTTTGAAACAACGGAGATTTAAATTTAATTCATTTGATGTGGTGACATTTTTCTGGTATCAATTGTTTGTTGTGTTAATTGAAAGTATTGCTGAAGTTGTCTCCAAGGTTGATGTTTTCTAATTATTTAAACTGATATATCAAGGATATTTTTTAGTTTATTAGTGCACATTTGCTGTATCTGTATGGTTGGATTAATTGGTTCTTTCAAGGAGAGATTAAATCCTTTTAGTCAATCATAGTAATTAGGGAATCTCATTTGGATCATTAAGAAGAGCTTGGTAATCACATTCCTGCATATTTATACAAGTTATAAACTTAAACCTATATGCCAAACAATTTGAGTTTCTGCCAGAAAGAAGTTACTCATTTCATATTTTCGTTTGACTCCGTATACCCAATAAGGCACTAGTCTCTACTATTTCATTACTTAGTTTCATTCATTTTTTCATATGAACACATTAGATTTTGCCTTGATATTGCTTATACAATTTATACCAAAATAAAACTCATTTATCCACTCCCATTTGCTAGTGTGGGTAAATTGCTTTAGGAAATGAACAGAGGTCAATTTTGCTTTATTCAAATAGGTATACCCACCTAGGTCTAGCAGCACCTAAAGAGAAGAAGGTTCAAATCATTTGGCCTTATTTGTTACCTTGAAACGTTGTGAGAGCTTGGCAACCTCTCGTGGTTCAAACTTGTGTTTTTGAGAGCTAACAAATTGGCAACTCTGCTGGGGACAAACATCAGAAAATCCAGTTCTAGCCTATCCATCCATGGAGTCAATACAATTCTAAAATCGGTCTTTAACCAAAGGCTCACAATTGTTTCATAAGCACTCCCTATCTGAGTCACGCACTTAACAAATTGGCGACTCTACTGGGGACTTATTGCAGAATATCCGGTTGAAGAACATCATATAGAGTCATTGAAGAAAGATTCATAATTTGAGAAGTTTTAGAAAAGGTGATTCTGCTGGGGATAAAATCAAAAATAATTTTGAAAGAATCATTTTCCTACTATTTGAAAAAGTAGGTGGCGACTCTGAAATTTTTTTGATGAAAAATACTTTGAACAATACAATTTCTAATCAAAATGGGTTGTCTTTAAAGTTTAAAAGGCCTCGTTGTCCCAGCCCACCCACCTCAATACCCTACACAATGCAGTCCAACCTATATCTGTTATCATCAATTTGCACCTGATGTGAAACCTGCTAACCGTCTTCAGAAGATAAGGCACAGTCTTTTAAAAGAATTTTATGGCATAAGGAGACACAAAAAGGAATCTGGATGCTCCCTCTTCAACAAAATGGTGAAAATTTGTATACAAATACCTATGAATTATAGGCCCAACACATCCATGTTTATTGAGCAGTTCATGAAAGTATATTGGCCTAATTCAATTAATTGGCCTAAGTCAGTAAAACTAGCCACTTTTGACCAAGTAGATGTGTTAATTGAAAACATTGATAAGAAGAGGTATGGGGATAGTTCCAATCATGTCATTGGTGAACATGTAGAAATTGATCAATCAATGCAGACAAATATGGACTCTTTTGAAAATACATGTCAAAATCAACAGCTTGAGGAGGAAGAAGATGAGTATGTACATACTCAAAGCCAAGACTCCATCACAAAATCAGAATGTGAAATTTACCCCTTTGATGCATTTCTTGACATAAGGAGGTATGAAGGAGAAGATAAAATCTCTCTATACAATAGGATGATAAATATTTGTATGCAATTACCTTCTAATTTTAAGCCTACAAGACCCTTTTTTGTTGCACAGTTCATAAGAGTTTGGAAACCTGAATCAGTTCACTGGCCAGAGTCATCAAAATAGCGTGCCTTTGACCAAGTAAATAAATTTACTGATGCCATGTGGAGGACAAGCAATATAGACACTGTCAATAATGAATCTAATAGCGATACCATGGATGATCAAATGATGCAACAAATAAAGGAAATATGTGCAATTAAGATTTCCAATGACAATTATTTAGATTTGGAAGATGATTATGATATGGAAGATCAATCTTACATCTTGGATGAGGACTGCAATGATGAGGATGTTCTTGAAGATACACTTCATGAGGAATACATTGGTGATAAAGCAAGTGCAGATGAACAAATAGCACCTATGTTTTTAGATCAATGCCATGGTGACACAATTAATAATGAAGAAGAGTTCATGGAAGATAGCTTTTATGAGAGCCAAGATGAAGAAAATGTAGAAGAGGTCAATGAAGAAGTGAATCCACATGACAAAGAACACATGACATATTCATCTGTAGCTGATAACCATGAGGACATGATTGTTGAACAAGAATCTTGCACACTTGAAAATGATTTTAATTTTTTTTTGAAACCATTGTATAATCAAATAACAAAAGGATCTCAAATGACATCTTTCCAAACAGAAGGGGATTACATATCATGCCACAATGAAGAAGAGTTTGAGGAAAATCATGTGAATCTTGATCTACAACAAGGAGATATTTTCAGCTCTTATGGGGATCAAGAAGAGGGAGAAATAGTGGAAGATATGGAAGAAGAAACATGTTCACTCAGCAGTGAGTAAATTTCAGATATGCTAACTCTTGAATACCAGAGATGTGCACACAAGGGTGATTTGAAGTCTTATGTCCTGTGGATGCTAAAATCTGCAAAATGTGATTAGAAAACTAACAATAAAACTTGCATAATCATTAGTATTTCAACAACAAATTAAGATATTCAACATCCTTATGAAATAACACATCATGTTCAAAATGCAAACAAATGACAAAGGATCTAAAGCAAAAGCATAAGAAAACATGATGCAAACTATCTCATATTGGATTGGTGTCACATGTGCTAGTGACCCTTTCCCAACCCTTGATTGATAAGCTTAAGATAATGAAATTGCTATGGATATAGAGATGATAAATGGACAAGATCAAGTTCTCAAAGAGAATGACCTTGCATCAAGTTGCATAGATGATGGATTTGTGAAGAGATTGTGAAGGATTTGCTCAAAGATGAAGCACTTATTTAAAGATTTTCAAAATGCCAAGTGTTGAAGAGGGACCAATGTGGGATCAAAAACAAGCCAATGAGTTGAGGACACTTGTCATCATGTGATTAGTTAATGTGTGTGCAAGATTTGGGAAGAGTGCCCAAGAGGGGGAAATTTTGAATTCAAATTTGCAATAAATTTTGAGAGGGGGACAAGAAAGAAGAGCAATAAATGCCCTGTTTGACTTGTCATGTTGAGAGAAAATGAGATTTTAATAAATCAATAAAATTGATTTATTGTGCAAGTGGCTAGGTCTAGATAATGCAAGTGGGATGTGATTAGCATTAGATTAGGATTAGATGATGATTATGCTGATTTAATGCTGATTAGATGATTTGACTTTGGACTTTGATAATTGATTTATTTAAATCAGAAAATGATGGAAAATGATCTAAGATTTGATTTAAATGGCTTTTTGATTTATTTAATTAAGTGGATGATGCAAGATGAAGGTTGAATGCTAAGATTTATTTGATAAATGAACTTATTTAATGAATGGATGAAAGTGATGAATTTGCCTAATGTAAGAGCTAATTTGACCGAATCTGATCGAATGCATAATGTGAATTTTTGTCTACAATGTCCAGCCTACATTTGCTTTGATAGTGAAAGTACTTTGTGTGATGATTCATGTGACTCCATGTGCATTTCTCAAAATTATGGAGAAACCTTTGAAGCTGATCGAGAAGAGGTATGTGATGTAGAATTTTTTGACTCATGTGGAGAAGACATTTATTTGCATACCAAGGATGATAGGAGTCCAACATTGATTGGTTCATATATGCATGATATTGAAGATATGAGTCATAATTCAGTGTCATCTCCAAATGGTGATATGGAAGAGGTGCAAAAGGTTTCAGATTTGTTAGTCTCAAATAGTGTTGATATGACATAATTTTTTGATTCTCAAGAGAAGCATTCTGATGGTGAATTTTTAGTATAGCTGGGAGATTGTTTTATAATACATAATAGTGTGCAAGATAATGAGAAATATTGCATTGAATATACATGTACTTTGTATGTTGAAGATAACAGAGATTTGTCCCATGATGATGGAGAATTTGAACTACAGAATGGTGAAGGGAATTTGGGCCAAGCTGAGCACGATGATTCTCTGAAAAATTTCAATAACAGTGACAAGGAAGATTGGATGAATGTCTTCAAGAAGAATCTAATGAACTCAAAGAAAAACTGGGTGTTTGACAGAGGAAAGTATGGGCCTTTCTTTTGGATGTCCTTGAGCCATCATTTATGGTTTGAATTTTAGACCGTAACAGTTCAAAAGAGATGAAGTTTGAAATATAGAGGATTAAGGGTTTCCAGTGCATGGAAAACTCTTTGCAATCCTCTCAAATTTCTCTTCCATGCACAGTAGTTTCAAAAATAAAAGGAACAAGAATTGCCAGTACATGGACAATCCTGAAACTCCTTCATTAAATAAATCTTTCCATGTATTGTAGTATAGGGTCATGTTCATCTCCATTTCCATTGATTCCATCCTACTCACTGGTCCATAACCTTGAAGGTTTGGTCTACTCACCCAGATATCTGGATCCTTGCAATGATCTCACAATCATTCATCCACAGATGGAGCCATTGTTAGAACTAAATTTTTTTGAAAATTTCATGGCTGCACATACCCGTTAGTTCCCAAAAATGCCCATACCATGAGTACAAGAATCCACTTTGCATATCATGTTTTCCTATGCTTTAGTTTGTTTTCATCATTTGGTCCCATAGAATTCACCTGGCCCTGAGCATTTGAATGTGTAAACCATATCAGTGTAACATGATGCAGGTTTCCCCGATCCTTGAAGCATTTTATACTAATGTATGTCTTTTTGTAGTCTATCGGCAAGACATTGGGAATGTCTTACCAATGAGATTTCAGTTGAGGATTCATATCGGCAAGAGGAAATGTACAATCTTAGCGACTAGAGGATCCTATCGGCGAGACAACAATCATCAGGATAAGTCATATCGAGCTCATATGTGTCTTACCGACTGAAGCACAAAGAATATATCGCCCAGACAAGTGCCATCAGAGTGAAGTCTCGTAGTATTCATCCGGTCTCGTCGATAAAGAAAAGGTGGGTTCTATTGTTGTCATTGGGATGAAGTCAGGGAGTCTTACTGACCCCCTGTGTCACAATGACAAGTCTTGTATTGGTAAAGACTTGGTGACACATTTGGAGGAATTGGTCATTGGCGAGACATGCTTTGTCGGAGAGACTCAAGGCATCGGCGGAACTACATGATGTCTTCACGGGTGTCTGATGAACGTTGGTAAAGGACCAAACAAATGGATCACCGCATATGTGAATGCAAAAGGACGCGTCCTTTCAAATGACTGATATATAAGTACTCATTTTTCGACAGTAGAGAGAGAGATAGGGAGTCAAAAATACAGTAGGATACAAAATGTTTACAATTTTGAGACTATGATGCATGTTTGAAACAATGGAGATTTCAATTGAATTCATTTGATGTGGTGAAATTTTTCTGGTATCAATTGTTTGTTGTGTTAATTGAAAGTATTGCTGAAGATGTCTCCAAGGTTGATGTTTTCTAATTATTTAAACTGATATATCAAGGATATTTTTTAGTTTATCAGTGCACACTTGTTGTATCTGTATGGTTGGATTAATTGGTTCTTTCAAGGAGAGATTAAATCCTTTTAGTCAATCATAGTAATTAGGGAATCTCATTTGGATTATTAAGAAGAGCTTGGTAATCACATTCTTGCATGTTTATACAAGTTATAAACTTAAACCTATATGCCAAACAATTTGAGTTTCTGCCAAAAAGAAGTTACTCATTTCATATTTTCATTTGACTCCGTATACCCAATAAGGCACTAGTCTCTACTATTTCATTACTTAGTTTCATTCATTTTTTCATATGAACACATTAGATTTTGCCTTGATATTGCTTATACAATTTATACCAAAATAAAACTCATTTATCCACTCCCATTTGCTAGTGTGGGTAAATTTCTTTAGGAAATGAACATAGGTCAAGTTTGCTTTATTCAAATAGGTATACCCGCCTAGGTCTAGCAACAGCTAAAGAGAAGAAGGTTCAAATCATTTGTCCTTGTCTGTTACCCTGAAACGTTGTTAGAGCTTGGCAACCTCTTGTGGTTCAAACCTGTGTTTTTGGGAGCTAACAATCCCGATGTCTTATCAGACAAAACTAAACCACATATGTCTATTTCAACATCCATTCATATTGTTATCAAACCGAAATACCATAACATGCATATCCAAAATACTAGATTATCAATACCTCAATGAAACATTAAGAGTCTATCAAGAAATCAAATGAGGAAATGAACGTTCTATCTCCTTTGCATCTTCCCATGTGGTGCTATTCTTAGAATACTGGTTTTATTGGATCTTATATTGAACAATGTCTCTCTTTTGCAACTTGACGTTGCATCTATCTAGAATTCTAATGGGTTCCACCAAAACCACCCCTGGATCCTGCATCGATAAGGAATTCCAATAAAGTATGTGAGTTGCATCTAGATGGTATCGCTTAAGCAAAGAAACATGAAATACATTATGGAGTTGAGCTAGAGCAGGTGGTAGAGCAAGTCGATATGCAACTGGGTTAATCACTTCCAACACATTGAAAGGACCGACATATCTCATATCCAACTTGGAATATTTTCCAAAGGTAATAGAGCTCTTGTGTGGCTCGACTCTTAGAAATACTTTATCTCTCTTTGTAAATCATCTGAAGGTCCTATTCTTGTTGGCATATCTTTTCTATATGTCTACCACTTCCTTCAGTCTACCCTTGATGATTCTCATTTTCTCTTCCATTTCCTTAAGCATTTTAGGACCCACTATAATCTTGTCTTCCAACTTGTCCCAACTAATGGGTGTACTACATTTTTTCCCATAAAGATCCTCAAAAGGTGTCATACCTAATGATGCATGAAAAGAGTTATTATAGGAAAATTCTACCAACAGTAGGTACTCATCCCATTTATATTGTTGGTCTATGCAATACATTTGAAGGAGGTCCTTCACTACCTAATTGAATCTCTTTGTTTGAATGTCAATTTGAGGATGATACACTGAAATAAAATTCAGCTTATTTCCCAAAACTACATTCAAGGTCGTCCAAAATCTGGATGTCATCTGAGTATCCCTATAGGATATAATAGTCTTAGGCACTCCATGCAAATGAAATATCTCTTGGAAAATTTCTTGGCCAAGGTCAACAATCCATCCTTAAGATTCACTGGAATTATATGTGCCACCTCAGTCAATTTGTCAACTACTACCAAGATGACATCATGCCTATTTTTACTCAAAGGCAACCCCTGTGTAAAGTCCATGTTGATCACCTGCCACTTGTACTCAACTATATCATGAGGGTAAAGGAGCCCTGTTGGATGCACATGTTCAACCTTAGCTCACTAAAATTCTAAGCATCTGGCTACATATTCAACTACATCCTTCCTAAGTTTTGGCCAAAAATACAAATATTTTAACTCTGTGATCATCTTGACGACTCCAAGTTATCCTAAATAAGTTGCATTGTGAATTTCCTCTAAGACCAAATTTCTGAGATCTCTAGAATCAGGAATATACATTATCTTTTGATATCTTAGGATTCCATCTAATTCAATCTCATACCCATCAAATTTATAATCTGAGGGATTCTCTTCTAGAGCTTTCTTTACTTTTTCATAGTTTTCATCCCCTTGCAAGTGTTGCATCACTTGCTGCCTTAGATTGGATCTTGTCATGGTTATAGCTGCTAGATGTCTTCTTCTACTAAGAGCATCTGCTACTCTATTCTCTTTTCCTTTAATGTACTCACTTTCAAAGTTGTATTCACTAAGGAATTCCAACCACCTTCTCTGACGTGCATTGAGATTCAGTTGGGTGAAGATGTATTTTAATCCCAAATGATCTATTTTAAGATCAAATGGTTTCCCCAATAGTTAATTCCTCCACATTTGCAAGGCATGCACTATTGCAGCCAATTCTAAATCATGTGGTACATAATTCATTTAATGCTACTTCATCTTCCTTGATTTGTATGCCACCACTTTCCCATCTTGCATTAAGACTACTCCTACACCATCTCTCGAAGCATTCATGATCATTGTGAATTGACCATTGGGATTGGGTATAGTCAACACTGGAGTTGTAGTAAGTTTCTCCTTGAGGAGTTGGAAATCTTGCTCACACTTTTCTATCCATTCAAACCTTTTCCCTTTCCTCTGAAGTGATGTGATTGGGGCTGCAATTTGAGAGAATCCTTGGAAATACTTCTTGTAGTATCCCACAAGACCCATGAAGCTTTAGAATTCTATCACACTCTAAGGTGCTAGCCATTCCACAATTGCCTTTATCTTTTCAGGATCTACAAATACTCCTTCTATAAATATGATATGACCTAGATAGTACACCTTGTCTTGATAAAATGAGCACTTGTAGAGCTTTCCAAAAAGCTTCTTCTCTCTCAAAAATTGTAATACTATCCTCAAATGCCTATTGTGCTCCTCAATCAATTTAGAATAAATTAATATGTCATCAATGGAGATCAAAACAAAATCATCTAGACAATCCCTGAATACACTGTTCATGAGATTCATAAAAGTTGTTAGTGCATTGTTCAAACTAAAAGGTACTATAGTGAACTTGTAGTGCCCAAACTAAGTTTGGAAAGCAGTCTTAGGGATGTCCTCTTCTTTTATTCTCAACTAGTGATAACCAAAATTGAGATCTATTTTAGAGAACAATGTTGCTCCCTTCATTTGATCAATAGTTCATCAATTCTCATAAGAGGATATCAGTTCTTTATTGTGGCCTTTTTCAACATTCGATAGTTGATGCAAAAACGTAAGGTCCCATCCTTCTTCTTTATAGAGATAACCGACACACCCCAAGGAGACATACTAGGTCGAATGAGCCCCTTGCTCAATAGTTCATGTAACTAGGACTTCAATTCAAATAAATCGATGGTAGTCATCCTGTATGGGGCCTTGGATTGAGCTTCGAATCCTAGTACTAGATTGATAAAGAAATAAAATTCTCGCTTGGGAGGTAGCTCTGTGATTTCTTCAAGAAACACCTCTCGAAACTCCTTTAAAATAGCATAAGCATCCAAATATGGTTTCATATTGTCAGGTTCAATAACATGTAAAACATAGATGGTACACCCCTTTCTTTGATCCCTCTTGAGTTGCATGGCTGAGATCTACCTAAGTTTTAGTGGTCTTTGCAAACCATGAATCTCAATTGGGTTCCCATAGTTATCCAGAGAACTAACAATTTTGTCCTCATAGTTCACAATGGATTTGTGTTCGATTAGCTAATTAATCCCTAAGATCACATCATAAGAACCTAGGGGTGCCACATAAAGGTTGACTTGGGTCTGGAAGTTGGGAAGTTCTAACTCACTACAAAAGAGACAATAATCCACCCTCTTCTCTGCTCAATTCCCATATTGAACCATCCAAGAATTGACCATATGCTCGAGTCTAATGGGTAATTTAGAAATGATTATCAGATCAACAAAACATTTAGTGGCTCTAGTATCAATCAAAATGGAAACAAATTTTCCATAGAGCTTACCTGATAACTGGATGGGTGAGGCTTGAAACTTAGCTTGTTTATTGTCCACTGTTGCATGGATTTGATGTTGTAAATCCTATTGCTGGTTCCCTTCCTTTTGTGCCCTTGGGCATTGTGGGAAACTTGATGCATAATGATCACCTCCACAAGTGTAGCACCCATCATGTGGCCCTTTTTGACCTCCCAACCTATCTTCTTTGGAGCTCTTTTATTTATCATCAAAATTGCTTTTATTGTCGTTATCCCTTTTGTTCTTTCTTCCATTGATGCCTTCTCATTTCCCTTGAGAGTCACTTCCCATTTTTAGGTTTTTGATTTGGTGGGGATTGTCTCCTTTATGAAACTTTTTATTTCCAAATTGAGACTTGGAATTTGAACTCTTGTGGAAATTATACAACTGCTACAACTTATGCTCTTGTTTGGTGGCCTTCTCAAAGACCTCCTCCATAGTAAGGAGATTATGAATATCCAACTCTACTCCAATCTGGGGCCTTAACCCTAATATGAACTTTCAAATTTGAAAGTGTTCAACGGTCTAGTATTGAGGAACATATTTAAGAAAATGGGTGAAATTTTCCCAATACTAAGTCACAGACATACTCCCTTGAGTTAGGTTTTGGAACTATATCATCTTCCTATCAAACAATTGTTGAGGTAGACACCTTTTCCAAAAATGCTAAAGGAACTGTTCCCATGTGGTCTCTCCTGGTAGCAATTTTCATTTTTCCATCTCATAGTCCCACCATGTAGCTGCCTCACCAAAGAGTTGGTAAGCTACCCATATAGCCTTAGTTTCATCTGATAAATTTTGGAGCCTAAAATAATTCTCCATTTCAATTATCTACTCTTCTGATCCATCTCTAATGGTCTTGCCATCAAATTTCAGTGAAGCTACCCTTTTAAGATCCTTGCCAAGCTCTCCTTTGATTCTTGCTCGGTTATTGCCACCTTGATCTCTATTTCCTTGTGGTTTTTCCTCATTCCTTAGGTTTTGACCATCTTACATACCTCAAAATTCCCCTTCCAAATGGTCCATCCTGTTTTCTTGTCGATTTAGGAGGTCTAGGATTCAATCCAACCTCTCATTTTGACCATTTTTTTCCCCACCACTTGAACCTCCATTCCTGGTGTTCACTGTGATAATTCATAATTGACCTATGTCACAACCCACGTTTAGCATAATTGACACACATTTTCTATGTTTAATCATTTCATACACATAATACTAAGTATTATAACATGCAGATTTCTATAAAAGATATTCATATTCATTCATAACAAGGATAAGTCATTCAAGTTCACAACTTTGAATGCAAAGAAAGACTTCCTTTATTTATTATAATAATGGATTACACAGATCCTTATTTACAAAATTGCCCCCCTTATTGGGTGGGTTATTTGTTTTTAGATAGAGGAAACTCTTTTGGGTCCTCATGAGAGTCTACAACAACCTTCTTGGAAGATAAAGGATGCCCATGCATGCATTCCTTCTCTTCTTTTGTTAGAATGGGTGCATTGGGTTCTCACCTTAAAGGACAGTATCGTATTGCAGAAGATTTCTTAGTCTTGATAGTGTGTTTAGACTCTTCAATCTTTTTGCCCCTTCTAAATTTAGTCAAGTAAGGGCATGTGCTAAGGTCTCGTCATCAAGAATTTCAAGTTTGACTTCAAGTTTTGTGTTCTCTTCAACAACTTGCTTTTTGGAATTCATAAATATCTTTCCCTTCTTATTCATAGACATTGACCTTCGCATACCTACATTTAATTCAGGTTTGTTAAACTCAAAAATTGAGTAAGGGTTGACTAACCCTAATTCCAACCACTGCAGAATCAAAGGACTAGAGCTAAACCCTAAGCTATGATGCCAAATGTAATGTGTTATTCCTAAATAACACCAAATAAATCATTTATGGCATTATGAATATTAAAATTCAAGACACAAAATGAATAAATATTTTTTATCATATCACCACATGTCAAATATTGAATTATATTCATTTCCAAATGTCAAAATTTCAAGTTACATAATTTGACTAGGATAACATCGCCACTTAGTCAACTTCAAATTATACATCTTGCAGTACAAAGTACAATAATCAAAGATAGAATTCCCTATGATTCCTCTTCAATGTTCGCAGCTATTGGTGGATGAGAACATGGTTCAAGTGCTTTTCCACACAACCACAAAGTTACGCTTCCCCAAAATTCCTCCTAACTCAAAGAATACCCCACCCTGCACAAAATTTTTAGCAAGAGAAGATGATATGCAAGGTGGAATTTGGTGCGTGCCTAACATAACTACAAGCATTTCTAAAAAAAACTAGAACATGCAAGATCAATGTTAGCAAATGGAAGAGAGCTACATCATAAGATTATTCCATTCAATGTTATGGGCTACAAACACTTGACCAGGCATATGTTGTATACAACTAAAAAATGATAGATTTTGAAAAAAGAAAAACCTATACTCTTTGTTATTCTACTTTTAGCACCTGTCCCGAAACGTAACCTTCTACATACTTAAGGAAACACCCTTCCCTTCTAAACATTTAGTTTGAAATCTTACAATTTGGTTTACAATAGGTTATCCTATCCAACCTTCTTGTAATAATAGATAAAAAAAATCTACAAGCACAATCTGCATATGTTTCACTCAGGATATCTCAAATTTAATTAGATTCTTGCAAGATAACTAACCAAATTTAATGTTGTTTGGTACTTTATGCAATAGTCATTTAGTCATTTAAACATGATCTATATGCTGAAACGTTCACACAAAACACATGCTTCAATACACTAATACAATGGTTCTTTTTTGTATCATTCATGGAATAATCATACAATTTCTATAATAAAAAATTAAGTTGTTAAGAGAATGTATATTGCATGTATGTGTATATAAATAATTGGTTTATGTATATACACATATATGGCCTTCGATTACAATATAAAAGTATGCGTATAAATTCTTTATTTAAACAAAATTGTTCCATTTTCCACACAAAACCATATATTTCAGTGTCCATATAATGAGTAGGAAAAAATGATATCTTTTAACAAAACCCCATTACCATTTTACAAACCTTTAATACCATTAGATAGGTTAAGGATTTCACAAGTATTTCTTAGTTTCAGAAAACTTCATTAGAAATTTCATAAATTTTTGCACAAAAATATAAGAACGTTCCTTAAATTCATTTAATACATTCTTTCCCTTTAATATGATATGTCTATTGTTTTCCATAATTTTAGTCATTCATTTGAAACGATTTAATTAAGAACCTTTCTAATTCTAACATTAATCTATTTTACAATGATGGTTTTAAATCCCTGTTACATGAGAGTCAGTGGTTCATGGGACATGTTCAATCTAGATATTTCACCATCATTGTCTAATGACCATGGATGCTCATTTTGAAAATGACCACTGCCGATTCACATTATTAACACCATTGGTGTGAATAACACTTACATGCCCTCCACTTAACTAAGGTTTGAGG